>VZTE01002686.1:2356652-2377252 GCA_013397775.1 Eulacestoma nigropectus
AGGTGATGGCGGGAGGCCTGTGAATGTCTCTGGGCTGAGGCCATGGCTGAGGGCCTGTGAATGTCTCTGGGCTGAGGCCATGGCTGAGGGCCTCTCTGGGTGTCTCTGGGCTGAGGCGATGGCGGGAGGGCTGCAGGTGTCCCTGGGCTGCCCTCATGGCTTGGAACACGGCGTGGGTGCAGTTGGGCAGCTTTTGCTTTGTGGACATGGCTGCACAGGCCAGCCAGTGTAGATTTGTGACTCTCCTCTTCCTTCCTTTCTGGAAGTGTTTGCTTTAAAGTCTCAACAAGACCTAAATTCAATTCCCTTAATGTACTTTTGGCCATCCCCTTTTCCCCAGCCCTGTGGAGGAGCTGGGGAGGTGCTGTGATGCCTTAGGTTTTAACTTTTATATTTTTCAAATTCTGTTTCGCTTAGTGTGTAGCTCTTAGTGTGTGAAGTTTCTTGTAGCTTGCTAGCTGCTCTCCTAGGCCAGATAGACACAACAAAGCTTCTGTGAGCTTGCTATTCAAGGACACTCAGACTGTCCTAGGCCCAAAGGTGTAAACTAGGGCCTCAAGAGAGGTGGAGAAATTGAAGAAGTTACATCATTAGCTAAAGTTTTAATTGATGAATTTATGCTGATATGCAAATGGACCAAACCTATAAAAGTGTGGAGAACTTGTGACTTGTCGTCCATCTTGGGGTCCATTCTGGAAGTAGCCTTTGGCTCCCCAGGGTGTACCTTTGAAGGCCTTTCAAATAAATACCTACCTTTATTCCCTTACTCTTGTCTAGTCTCTGTTTCTAGGTAGCCACCCAAAGCATCACTGGCCCCTGCACCTCTGTCAGGCAGGCTGTAAGATGAGGCTGAACTTGAAATCCCCCTCCCCATGCTTCTCTTTGCAGGGGCCTCACTCAGGAGCTGTGGGGTTGAACAGAGATAGAATAGCACAAACTGGGGTTTTAGATGCAAGAAGTGGGGTAAAAGGACTCCCAAACTTGTAAAGTAAAATAAGTGGTAATTCTGCCTTGGAAACACCATGGTATCTCTGGAGAGATTCCTGAGCAGTGAGCTCCCGCCTTGGAGCACAGTGCCGGGCTTTGCAAACCCCTGGTCTCTTTCTGCTTTGCAGCCTGTGGCAGCCAAATAGGAGCCTCAGTGGACAAAGCTTGTTGCTTTTAGCACAGGAAAATTCTAGGCTTACACCAAACCATCTATAATAAATGTTAAGAGCAGCAATTTCACTGCTTATGCCATCATAAAGAAACTACTAAAAGAAAGACAAGTAGGAAAATAGTTTAGTTGCTTACTTAATTGTGGAAGCTTTATTATGTCCTGCTGTGCTGATGATAAAGGCCTATTACCAAGGCTGAATCCCAATTAGATCAGGTGTGTTCTGTGTCATTAGTCTCGAGCATCAGCTGTTTCAGTAGTTCAACAAAATATTTGGGAAAAACAGCCCAGTGCTTTGAGAGTTTGCCCATGTAGAAGCATAGACTGTTGATTTGGCCACCACTTATTGTCAGCATAGCACACTTACATGGCTCCTATGTATGCAAAAGTGTGGACAGACAGCTTGGAGATTATTAAGCTGAGTTAACACTGGCTCTGTTTCCCCTTTTCCTGCTTCCTTCCCCTGGTCATTAGTCAAATGACTGAAATGTGTATTAAATAAATACCTACAAACCACCTGTGTCTTTCATTTGCTTCCCAGGAAGAAGAGAACAACACTCCTACCTGTTACTTCTGTAATGAAAATGGCAGGACAGCTATGGATCTGCAGCAAACTCCAAGCTGTGTGGCAGCTACGGGTAAGATCAGAAATTAAGCTGTTACTATGAAAAGCACAAAACTTGGAAGCAATTTATTCCTTGTGTTGTTTGCTCCTCATGTTGACTACTGGAAAGTAAATTCAGTTTTATGCTGTGCTCAGATACAGTCTGTTCCATAGACTAAGTGTTCTGCAGGTTCACTGAACAGAATGGACTCTGTGTCTTGGGAGGTATGAGGAGGCTGGATGAGCAGGTGTGGGAGATGGAGTTAGGAGGTTCTGCCACCCTGGAAAGCATTGGAGCTGGGTTATGGTTATGAGACACTAGACTTGAAAGAAGTACTCAGTGTGCCTCTCCTTTCCGGCAGATGGAACTTGAAGTCTAAGGCCTTGGATTATTAATTCCTGCTCTTTGTTGTTCCAAAGAAATGGTGGTCCTCCTGCAGCCTTTGCAGTGAGTCTAAGAGAGCACAGACCTGTTCCAGGCCCAAACATGGACATAGTCTTTGAGTGTTAATGTCCAATTATTAAAGCTGGTTTTCAGAGTGAGCTTTTCTTTTAATACGAAACGTATATTTATATGCTTTTCTGAACTGGTGTCTCAGACTTTGTACACATCCAGGAAGACTGTATCGAATGTTGGTAAGTACATACTAAAGAGGATGTGGTTAAGTTCACATTTTGAAATAGCTTTTCTACCACAAGGATTAGTGTCTACTGCCTTCCTTTTAATTGATGACTTTTATTCTTAGTCTCAACTTCTGGCAGTGTCTGTGGAATATATTTGTAAATATATTTGCCAAAGTTATATATTGTATAATTCCTCTGTTTCTAGCATGTCTGAAATGACCACATACAGAATGTAATTAAAAATTAACATGATACACAAATGCATGTTCCTATCAGCTTTTAAACATCTTACTAGGAAATACTTTTTCCAGCTTTATTATGTCTTTTATTTAAATTATTAATAAATTAATAATTAGTAATTTATTTAAGTTACTATTTAAATTGGCATGAGGAAAATAAACATATGTACTAAAGGGGACTGGCTAAAACTATTTGTTTGTGTTAGAATATTATGAAGGATTTTCACACTAGCAGCCATTGGAAAACCCAACCAATCCAATAGCATGGGGAAGCCTGTGGTTTTAGAGTAGTTGGGGTGTGTGGAAAGGAGAAGATTATAGAAGAGGCTTGGGGGAAATAAATGAGGGAGGAAAAGAGGTTGTCTTTTCTGTATGGTGTATTGACTGGTTGACAATTTAGACCATATATATTTCTCTGTCCTCCTGTGACTGGTCAGGATTAAGCTAAAGGTGTCTTGGAAAAGAAGGAAGATGTCTTAGATTCCCAAACATGATGAGTTTCCAGCTGGTGATTATCATATACCTCACTTTGTAGAGTGCTAAGTCTTTGATTTAGTTTCCTCTACAGAGAAATGGAACGTGACTGAAGCAGTGATACGATGGCAGGTTTCAGAAGGTCCATGAGCTTTCAGCAATGCCCTACACAAACATAACACAAATGCCAAAGTGTTTCTTGAGATAATGCTTCGCCAGTGTAATGTTAATTTCTGAACTTGTATAATTACTGAAAGCACTTCAAAAAATATCTTTTTCCATAAGTTTTCTGCTGATGATTTTGGTTGAATCTACCTTACCATACAAGCATGTTCTTATTTCACACTCTGTGTAAGTAGAGCACTCCATAATAATAAAAAAATAGCAGGACACAAGGGGATATCATACTGTCCTTTCCTTCTTCCTTTTGTTTGAGCTTTTTGCCATCTTGGTAGGAGGTCTCCTTTTTATGTGTATTTCTTAATACTTAGGAACTGAATGTAACATCTGTCTGCTTACGGGTTTTGCAGCATTTGGAAGATGACACTTTCCCACTGCACCGAATGCTCTGCTATTCTGCATGAATGATGTACACAGTGTTGGGGTGTATATATTATTTTTCACCAGCAATAAGTTCTATTTCATGAAAATGGAAAATTGTAGAGAAAATTTGCTGACTACTAGTGCAACTTAGGCAGATGCGTAACAGGACAATACCATAATTATGTGCTTTGAAATATTTCATTTTCTCTCTATAACCCTCTTCTTAACTTTGTTAAAATTCAGCCTGTCAGTGTTGGTACCCTGTCTAGTTATTAGCCCTTCTTAGTGTGTTTGGTAAACTGCTGAGTGCATTTAGGAGGGTGGACACAGTGCTGGTGTCATTGCAGCCTGCAATGGAATGAAAATTGCTTTTGGAGCAGTATGCTCAGTGTTTCTATGGAGGCCCCTGTGGAACCAGGAGTGGGCGGATGCTCTAGTGGGCATGTAGCCTACATCATGCTCTGTGGATGCTCACATGGATGAGGCTACCATAGTGTGGGGGTTACTGCTACAGGCAGCAGTCCCCTCCAGTGCTGTGAGCCCTGCTTTGTTTGGAAAGAGGTAGAAGAGAGGAGATGGAGATGCAGGATCTGCCATTCACTCCCAGGCTTTCCTGTCTTCAAGGAACCATCAGAGCAGACCATTACTTTCAGGTATTGCCAGTACACCAACCTTAGAGAAGGCGAGTGTCTCATTTGAAACACACCACTTTCTCTTTTCAAAGATCTCTCTCTAAGCCTTGTGGACTGTATGCTTCTGTCCTCACCAAGGAACTGCAGAAATACCCAACTGTGCAATCCCCTTTCCCTCTCCATATTCTTGGGAGAATGATGGACAAGGAATTCCAATAAAGCTGTTCTTGTGCTTAGGTAGTCAGGCTCTACATGTCCAGACATATCTGTGAGACCAAAGAGCTAAATGAAGACTCACACTCCTGGGACTTCTGTTTCTCCCTGTTAACCTTTCAGCCTGGTAAACTTATCCGTGGAAGAGCCCTGCTTTTTCAGTCGAGGACTGTGGTATGCAGAATGGAAACTTTTATGTGTTAGAATAGTAACTCCACAGACTTTTGCTGACCTACGAATCCCTTTCCCTAAGTCAAGACACTTCTCCCAATTCTTCTCTCTCTCCCCAGCACAACAGAACTATTTGCTTCAGTAAATCTCTTGACTGCATTGTCTGTTGTGTGGCCCCTACTGCACCACACCCAAACTGTTCAAGATCTTCCATGAATCTTCTTCATGCTGCTCACAACAGTTAGAGAAGTGATACTTACAGAGGAAACATTAAAGCAACTGAGGCTTATAGAGCACACTGAGGGAGCATTGCCAGTGCTGTCCTGGCTCCCTAGATGGGATGTCCTAGAAGCTGCAGCTGCTTTCCCATCTTACTGTAGCTCTCTGAACAAGGGTGGAGAGGAAGCAAGAAGAGGGAGACATTTCTGCAGCGATTGCAACATGTAGTGATAGGCAAATTCCCTCTCCCTGCCCTGTGACAAGCATGGTGTAGGTCATAAAGTGCTGCAATCCTTATCGGGGCTTTTCGGGCTGTTTTTAAAAATAATTTCATCTTTGCTGTCACGTCTTCCTCCCTCGCTGAACAGGGACTGACTAATTAGCAGTGGTTCAGTGGCAGATGCTATTGTGAAAAGGGTTTGATGGTGATCTAACTGGGAATAAAATTATCTTAAAGGTCCAGGCAGACATTTTCTTACCTCTCTGTGATACAGGCTCTGTTGGCTGGTGCATGAAACCAGCCCACACAGTCATGAAGGATGAACCCTTTTGCATGCAAATGGCTGCTCCTCTTCCAAGATGATACCTGTGGCCTTCTAGTTGCATCCTGCACTAGTCCTCACTGGTGTATTAAAAGCAATAATGGTGTTGACTGATCTACCTACTCACATTTTCTACCAGGGGAATAAAATGCCAGAGTTGATGGTACTTAGTTACCTGTGTCACTCCTCCAAACACAGTTAGCAAGCAATCAACATTGGTTGTTTTCTTCTCAGTCTGAAATCACGTTAACATTAGTCATGTAAAAAGCTATACTGTTTTGAAATAAATATTTATCAACATATCCTATTGTGGTTTATTTTTAGTCTGCTGGTATGTTTGACTACTATCTCATATGACCATGACATTTGTAAACAGGGCAGGGAGGGTGTGTCACTGCCCTTTAGGTTGGTATTTTTCTGGTGATTGTTATCAGATCATGATATTCAGATATCAAACCCTAAACTCTAGTTTTAACAATGCAGACAGGAGAGCTATAACTTGAGTTCTTGTGGTTATCTGCTCTTCCAGTTGTTTTTAGTTTGTTTTGCAGAGGAATGATTCAAGTGTGTAAGAGTAGAGGACTAATGCCATTTGAGGTGCCTGAACTTCAGCTATTGCTGTAGAGGGGCGGTGGCCTCCCAAGTGCCCTGTGCCATGGTCTCAGCCTGGTGAAAGTCTTGTAGATGCCCAAAAGTGGCTAAATTGTGTTGGACAACTTGTGAGCCAACTGTCCCTCACCCTAGGTTTCTGCCAGCTGTTTCCCGTGGGTGTCACCAGGGAGATACCTTCAGCACCCAGCCATCTGCTGACACCTTGTGAGGAGATCCTCATGCCTCCCACTGAGCAGGCACAGGCTCAATCCTCTCAGCTACTCCCCAGCTACTGCATCACTCGCTGCAAGCTTGGTGATTTGGGCGTTCTACAGAGGATGATGTACATAGGGGTTTTTTTTTCCCTGTGATACTATTTGGGAAAGCTTCCTCACATGTATGAGAAAATACAGTGGTCTTGCCAGCAGAAGTAGGGAAAAGCCTGAAAGTGTTAGGTTAAAACTGCCATGCTTTAATGTGTAATGAATTTGGCTTTTTATACATAACTGAAATGTATCTATATAAGTCAGCTGTACCCATTGGTTGGAGGCTCCTAGAGCTGTCCTGCAGAAGATCAGTGAGCAGTTTGGAGGCGCATGGGCTGCGGCAGTGGTGGGTTGTGGGAGGCCACTGTGAGACCCAAGAAAGCAGCTTGGCCTCTTGCGTCCCTCCTTGTTTCTGATGATAAACCGTAGAGAGAGATTTACTGCAGTACTTTCTCGCATTGAACTGGTTTTCTCCATAGTAACTTCTGCAGCTGTCACAGGACTGGAATGGGCTTTGAGACTGGGGGATGTGCCCTCTTCTATCCAAGATGATGTTCAGGAGTTAGGCTGGAAGATTTCATACACCAAACAAGAGGCTGAGGCAACCAATGGGGACATTTGTACAGTCATCTCACAGCAGTGGGCATAGTGTGAAATTCTGTCAGGCCTCTCTGAAGGACACAGGTCTGGCAGTGCAGCATGGGCATCTCATCTTAGGTGCTTCTCACCAGTTGTGCCCTCCTAGGAGAGGGACAAGAGCTGCCTTGGTGAGGCAGGTACTATGTATGGGACTCCTGCCTTCTGCTTGTGCCACTGCTTACAGGTGCTATTGCTGGCACATCCTTCCAGGCTGCAGAGGGGTGTGAAACTGTGGGCCTGCTCCATGCATGGCCAGGCTGCCCAGGAAACAAGTTTAACTGACCATGAGTGGTGTCTTCAAAATAAATCAAGGGATCTGTCCCCACTCATCTCTATTTTCATCCTGCCACAGATTGCCGAACACCTTCTCAGCTTGTGTGAGCACCCAGGTGTGTCATCCAGACTCTGCTGTGTCAGAGCAAGTGCTTACTGTGCCTTTTCCAGCCTGGCTGATTTTGGCAAAAATCTGCCCATCCGCTGCTGCAGGGAGGTTTAAGTTCCTAAATCCCCTTTGTCTGCTTCAAAAAATCATAAGCTGCAGAAACAGAGAACCTAGTAGATGCAACTGCCAGTTATGGAGTTGAGAATGAATGAAAAAACCCCAGAGAAATGTCAATCATTGAGATAGTCAATCAGTTTGTTGCCTAGGAGAGGAGGATTTTTGGGATGCCAGAGTTCCTACTACATTAAGGATATGCAATGACAGACCAGCAAGGCAAGAGAGAGCCAGAGGGCCTCGTCACTGTGTTGTATTGATGGTTTGGTTCAGACCTCAGCCGGGGTGAGTGGGTGGTGTCTATCACCTTTGCTTGACAAACTCCCGGTCACCAAACAACAAAGTGATTGTTAAAACCCTTCAAAATATTTTACAGGGCATGCATTTGCCCATGTTCATTGTAATTTTTTTAAGTAGGAGTGCTTTGGTAGTCTCTATTATTTCAAGAGGGAGTTCCTCCAATGTTCCAGCCCACGTGAGATCGGAGAGCTGCTTGGAGGCACCTGTGCCAGGAGGGAGATGGGTGCTTGGCACACAGCCCAAGTTCTCTTGGTTTATAGGGCATCCTGATGAGCCCTCCTGCAGTTCCAGCCAAGCTGAGAAAGGCAGGAAGAGCCACACTCTACTCCCTGAGGAATGGAGACTTTAAAATTCATAATGTCAGTGCCATTCTTCAGCTGTGCTTAGCTAAAGATAAATGCTAATTGCCAAAGCCTTTCTCAATATGAATGGGCATACATCAACTCCTGAAAAATGCACTTGCTGATTTAGTTAAAAAATAAACAAATCAATTCTTGGGCTTTTGAGCATTTAAGCTTCCCTAAGTAAGCAATAGATTTTTCAGAAGAAAAAACTTACTGGGAGGCAATCCAGTGAGTCCCATTAGGAATAGTAGGAGCACTAGGAGACCCAGATTCAAATCCTAGTTTTGCCAGCATTTCCCAATGTATTCGTAGAAAAAACCAGCTAAATAGTTTGTTAGACCAAAATTATCTTTCAGTGTATTCACAATATACCTTTTCGATAAACCCAAAATGATGACAGGTTTGTTAAAGCAGGAATAAAATCCACCTTGCTGATGGAGTAATGTGATAACTAACTAGATAGAATGTTTTTGTAGCAGTTTTGTACCAGTGAAAAGGCAGGTGCTGTGAGTTCACTGGTTGCCTGAAATCACAGAGCAGAATAGCACGTCTTGAAAAAAGCAATTGCTGAAATGACCCTGTGGTTCATCTACATTGATTGAGTGAAGGGATGATGCTGTCCTCATATTCTTAATATTTTTGTTATCTGTCCTTAGTGAACTGAGAGGGCTGATGGAGAGGCACTGCCTGATAAGTGCTCCTGCTGTACAGTGAGATTTTGGTTGATGGAGGGGAGGTCCACTCTACCAGGATGAACTGGATAGTGGAAGACAAGAATAGGGAAGGTCCCAAACAGAGGCACTACTTTTCAAATAATCAAACAAAAAAACCGCCAAAGGTTTTTGTTCAGTTTGAGGCAGCCATAGCATTTGTTTCATGGAAACCTCTGCAGCTGATCAAGACAGGCAATGAGTAAGACTGTGCTCTGTTCATGAAAGCACCTTCTTCCAGAGACCACTGCCTGCTCCTGATCTGCTGCTAATTAGTCTCCACCCTGTGATACTGAGTCATTATATTCTTTGCCCTTTTCCATGGCTGCTTTTGGTGTGGAAACTGAGACAAAGATTGCTCCCCTGCTGGAAATCATCGTCATGGCATCAAGTTTATCAGTACCTGTAAGCCCAAACAAAAAAGGAATAGATTTTCTTTTTGGCCAGTGATCTCTGACAGGAATGTTTTGAGGTTCAGACATGTTATGTGTTATGGTGATGCACCATAGATAGAATCTGGCTAGTTTCTGTAATGTCACAAATTCGTCTATTTGTTAAAACATCAAAGCTATTAATCAGCCTTTAAAACTACTCTCAGGAGAACGTGGAGGGATTCCACACTCAAGGCCCTTCAGTACTTCTCTCAGCAGCAGGTGCCTGTGTTTGGGCTTTCCTGTAGCCTACCATGAGGTGTATTGCCTCCAGCCATGACTTCCCAGTTTCTAAGAAGATTGTGTAGGAAGTTGCCCTGCAACTTTTGTGCATCCTCTTGTTCCATGCATCACTGGATTGAATGCCTCCTGCCTCATAGGTCAAGTTCTGTTTTGGTCTGTTTTCTTGGTGGAGGAAGAATGGGACAAGTTTCCAGGGTCACCAGTGTCTTTCCCTGGTATGACTGACTTCCTTGATTTGGCAGGCACTGGGCTATTCTTGACAACATGCTTTTCTGCTGAACTGTGCTCAACCGGATCTGGTTCAGGCTTGGTACAGTGACTCAGATGAGCTGGAGAGAGACCCTCAGGACTTATGGAAGCAATTAACTTTAGATGACTGAGTTGGAAAGTTGCTTAGTGGGTTGCATAGTAGGTTTCTGTAGCATAAGCATCCCATTATGCCTTAACCTCTGAAGTGGGACAAGAGCTCCTGGCTGTGTTCACTGTGATGGGTGGCTGCAAAGCTGTGGTGGGTATGCCTAGGCAACAGAAGCAAAACTGGGTCATTAAAAGCTCTAATTAACAAGTAACACAGATAACAATTTCCTAAGAATCCATGTCCCATACGGTATTGCTCCTTCCCCAGTCATCTCTGAATCCTGTGTCTGCTGTTTTTCTTTCTTCAGGCTAGGTAGCATCTTACCTTTCCAAATGGGCTTGTCAGTTGAAAAATGTAATTTGCCTGGATGGCATGCATGTACCTTTGTTTTGGCAGCTGGGAATCCCATGATGCTCTACCTGTTCAACTCTTGGTGGGGAATCAAAAACACCAAAACATGTCTGGGCAGTGCAAGGAGTGTAAGGGTGCTTTCCTAGAGGGCTGGGAGGAGTCTGCTGAGCCCTCTGCACAACAGCAAGTTCCAGCTTTTTTTCTTTGTTGTATTTCTGTGGGAATTAGGATGGCTGTGCCATTCCGATAGAAGCAATTCCACCCAGTACATGTACTGGACTGAGGTGGACTGTGTCTGAAAATGCCACATAAATGTTGACAACTGCCAGTGACTAATTTGAGGAAAGGATAAGAAGATCATAGTAAAATGATTTCTCTGTGGCACAGCAATTATAAGAGTTGGAGTAGACCAAGCATCCAGTAGCACACCAAAGACTGGTGGCTTTTTCTACTTTCTCCACATCCTTTTCTTAATAAGCATCTGTTGCAATAAAATCAAAGATGCAGAGAGAGAGAAAGAGAAGAAACTTCTCCACTTTTGTGAAATGATAAAATAAAGGCAGCTTTTTTCAAACATGCTTCATGAAATGGCTCTACGGTAACACCAAGAGCTATGAAAGGGGCAAATCTTCACCACTAAATATTTGTTCCTTTTACAGTGAGCCTTGATAAAACTCAATTCGTCTCTGACCTTACAGAACTTAATTTACAGTATCAGTAGTTTCCTGCCATGACTCAGTGGCTGGAACAGTAATATCTGACTGTTGTTTTTTTCCTCTCTATTTCCAGATCTCTTTTGAAGCTTCTCAGAGTGGGCGGGGAGAGACGAGTGACAGATATAGTCCTGGTTTTTGCCCTTCCTCTTGCACTCCCCTTCTTTTTTTTTTTTTCCTAAACAACCTTCTTCTGCATTTTCTGTACCTTTCAGTCCTCTTATCCATCGGTTTCCCTTTCGTACATGTCCTGGACCAAATCTTACTTCCCTTTTCATTCCTACTGGTAGTGTCTATGCCTGCTGATAATGCCTGGGAAATACTGAGATCATTCCCCTGCTGGTTTTTTCCCTTCAGTGGTAATTTTCTACTCCAGCTCAAACCTCTCAATATCCTCCCTTCCTCTGCAGTTATCTTGCTGAGCCTGCACTGCTGTAAGAAACTCCGCTACCAGCAGAGATTGCTTGAGTTTTGTATAGTCTGGGCTGGATATGGTCTATGAATAAGGTTGGAATAAAAGTTGGCTGGAAGATTGGTCGCAACCTGGCCTTTGGGTCCTCCATAGCAGGGATAATGAGTGGTAATGGAGTAAGACAATGGCAAGCCCTACTTGCGTGGAAATAGTCTCACCTTGCTATCACAAGATTCCCCTGCCCCAAGGCTAAGAAGAAGTAGTTGATATTTACTATTGTCAGTTGTCAACAAGCCCTGACATCTTCCCTGGAGCTTAGAGTGAAACTCTCCTGCTGCTGCAGCCTCCATTCTAGAGGTGGCTGGCCCCACAGGAAGCACTGGCTCAGGGTTGGGGCAGCTAGGAACAGGGAGGATGTTTCATCATGCCAAAGGCACAGTCCTTGATCCTCCCTACTGAAGGAGTGAAACCTACATGTGGTCCTGACTGTGCCTTCTGACCCTATGTCGCCTTTTGGTCTGGACAACAGAGCAAAATGACATACTTGTCAAAGTTAAGAAGAATACTCCAGAGTCCTGATGTACTAACATCTATTTAACTCCCAGATTTTCCAATACTGTGTAGTACTGATTCTTTATCTTCTCTTCTGGAGAACTCTAATCCTACACCTCTGAACAGCACCCTGGGAACTTCCACATTTAAGAAGTCCTTTCAATTTGCAAGTGATGGTCCTGCGCCAACCTTCTAGATTGGCAAAATTATTTAATAATTTGAGTTATGTAGTTTCTTTTCTGTTGAACTTAACTCTTATGTAAGGATATGGCTTAGGAGCCCATCTTTACTGGAAAATTTAGCTTGCTTCTGAAGCCTTGGAGTAATAATCATGGCTCTGCTGCATGTATTCAAGAGGTGTGAATCTGAGAGACTGACAACAGATAGAGGCAAAAATTAAGTGAAAAGTATTTTAGTCTACTCAAGGCTACCTTCAGCTTTGTATGATCCGTTCAATTTCTGTCTAAGCACAGCAGGCCCACAGGCTGGGAAATTATCTGTGCTCAGTAGAAGCTGCTGGTATGTTATTTCTCTGAGGTGACCTCTTCAGGGCATGTGAAGCTCAGGAACAATTTCACATGTGTGGCTTGTCTGTTACTTGCTGCAGAGACCCCAAGTTCTACCCTGGTAGATGAGATGTACAGCTGAGGCCTAACTGGAGCTCAGGGTGTTTGAATCTCCTGATAGCTGTCAAGCTGATCATGTTCTTGCAGCCTCTGTTTCTGAGATCCCTCATGCTCATGTAGGCAATGAGTTAGAAATGTGTGTCAGACCAAAAATGTGAGGGGAAAATCCACTGACACAGTCCTTCACTTTTCCAATGGGACATATAAAATTTGGTAGAGTTCATGGTTCTCCTCAACAAAATTCTTGCACTATGCCTAATCTGGAATCAGCCTAGGTCTTTTATGTCTTGGTCTGGAGAATCGGAAGATGAGTGAGACTGCAGGTGCTGAGGTTCACCTTGGGGAACATTCAACATCATTCCGTAACTTTTGTTCTACATGTTCTGTTTTGGGGACAGAAGCTATAATTAACCTTGATTTTTTGGAAATGGAACTGTAAAACTGACCCGGCTCTGGACATCACATCAGCAATATATTTCAGGCCAAAATTACTTGGAAGTCATCACAATGTTTTGTTTAGGCTGTGATCTGAGAATGTTTGTGGGAAAAATGTAGAAAGCATTATTACAGGGTACTGAAATTGGCCCTCAGGTCAGCTGTGCAGTATTTGCCAATATGAGGTGTATTCTTGCCTTTGTGACCTACATTCAGGAGAACGCCTAATGGCAAAATAGACAGCAGAGCAGAACAAACTGCTTTTCATGTGGAAATTCTAAGAACAAGTGATATCTGTGCACAGGGACCAGACTTCTCTTTAGCTTGCAGGAATTCATTCAGTTGTTTTTTAGCTGTGCTCAAGGGAAGTCTAGAGTAATTACTTGGGTGAGGAACAAGGAATGCTTTTCAGGGCTATGAAATATAAACTAGTTGAATTTGCTTTATTTGAAACTGAAGAGGCCAACCCAATAGAAAATGTGAATCTTTCATAAAATCTGCAACAGGGCTTGGAAATCTTTACTTTTGTGAAGCCTTTCTTGTCTCCATATGAATGTTCACATTGCTGTTTGGAATCCGATGTCCGTAAGCTGTGGTGGCTGTTGGAGCTGCCTTCTCTGATTCCTGGAGGGAGAGGCTGTGGGCAGGCAGAGTTGGCTAGCAGCTCTCCTCTAGAAGTTAGGCAAAAGAATTGTTTGAAGCTGTTTTCAGTGTCTCTAGACTAGATGTAAACACGTGGTGAACGACTGTGCTTTGAAAATTGCTTTTTTGTCTTCTTGTCCTACACATCTTCAATGGCTTTTTTTTCTTTTCCTTTTTTACAACATGTGCAATTTCCTATGAGAATTCAGCCCTTCAAAGCCCTGAAAGATGCTTGTGTATATAATTTTTGTTTTTTAAAAAGTCAAGGCGCTTCTCCGACTTCCCCTTTCCCATGACTAGGATTTCCAGAGGGCTCTCACCAGGAGCTGTGAGCGCACTTGCCCGGCCCCGGGCACCTTTCAGACGGGCATCTTTCTGTGGAGCGCCGGCCCCGCTGCTGCCTGAGGCTCCAGCGCCCTCTCTCGGCCCCGCGGCCGGGGCTGCGTGCGGGAGCGGGGCCCGCCCGCGGCCGGGGGAGCCGGCGGCAGCTCCCGGCCGGCCCCGGCAGCCTCGCCAGCCCGGCGGCCGTGCGTCCTCCGGCGCAACGCGCACCCTTCCCGGCTTGCGCCTCTCCTCGCCTGGACGCAAAGTACGTGCTCTTTTCAGCTGGAGAAGGACCAGGACAGTAATGCCCAAAGGATGACGTTTTGTTTCATGATTGTACTTACAGTAGCTCTGCCTGAGATGGTTCCTTGCTTTTGGATCTCTAAGTGTTGAGGGATCAGGTATGCTACAAGGAATAGAAACTTCCTGAAAGTTTAGGTCGTGGTTGAGTTGCTCTGGACAACAGAGAGAGGCTTCTACTGGGAAGCTGGTAGCAGAACTTCCCTTGAAAGCCCTTTGCTTGATACCTCCTTTTTTCCAGTTACTTCCTCAAAACCAGGTCCTGTCAGCAGAGGTCTTTCCTTCTAATAAGGAAGTGATTTATCAACACCCTGAAGCCTCTCAAATCTATATACAGATAGACCAGTCGAGAGAGCTCTCAGAAGACATCAGATACTGAAAGTGAGCATATCAGGTCTGGCTGATAAATAATAGCCAGTTTAGTGAGCTAAATTCTCTACTGCAAAGCACTCTTCTGCCTAGCTTGAAATTTTGGGTTTGCTAAGTTTTTAAGTAGTGTGAGGTTGGTAGTATCATGCTGATTTCAGAAAATATTTTGCTTGTATTACTGTCTCCAAATTTACTTCTCATGTTGAAAACAATGATTTGCCTTTGAAATCTTTTACGTTCCTGAAAGTTATGAGAAAGTTAAATAGAGTCCTATCATTTCAGAGCAGTATTTTGTGATCAGGAAAGTGACAGGTCTGCTTTCTCAAGCACTGCATGGAGCATATTAGGCCCAATTATAAAGCCGAAGTCAGGAATCCCCTTCGGATCTTATCAAAAAGGTGTCTGTGTGTTTCTGTAGCTCTGTGCTATGGTTACCATCCATCCGATGTCTTTCCATGCCTTCTGGTCTTTTGGAATCACAGTTGCTTGGCATGGCCCCATAAGCTGCTCTGCGGATGATTCTCTCACAGCGTGTTGGGTGCTTGCACTGGACGTTGTACTTGCTGTACTACAAAAACATTGATTCTATGAACAGACCTTTAGCACGGCAGCACACAAAGGTAACTTGCAGGCACAAAAGAAAGCTTGTAAGTGGGTGCTACATCAACCGATAGTTAATATTTTGTACATTATACTGTGGTTTTTATTATAGCTGAGGTGGAGATGAACAGTCAACTCAAATCTACTCCTTTGCTCATTTCTTGTCTTTAATACAGTACATATATTTCTGGTATAATTTTTCTTGTTGCTATAGATCCTGCCTTCATCCTGCTATTCCTATGCCATTAAGGGACCATGAAACTGGTTTAAGAAGTCACCCAAGAATTTCCTTAGCATGGCCCAGGCTCAAAGGTATCCAGACTGCACTTATTCCCCAGTAAGGCCACTATCACAGTGGGCCTTTGCTGTTGTAGGGGTCCTTTGAGCCTTGCTGAAGCCAGCTCAAGCTCAGCAGCTCTCTGGTGGCCACAAGGTCTAAGATCTCACACTGGTATTGTTCCTCTTACCTGGTATCTTTGAGGTCTGAAAGCTGGTCAGAGGGACACTGTGTCCTCAGGACCAGGTGGGATCTATAAATTGTACAGAAGCTTTGCTGCATTATCCCAACCAACTTTCAAGTTTAAACTGTTTAAAAAGCAAGTAAAACGTGTTTCTTCTGGCTAAGAGCTGAAGTGCTTAAGCAAAGGACTGTCTTGCATGGAGAGTGGAGATGCTTATACTTCCAATGTTTTCATGCTCCAAAAAGATATATGACCCATGTTTTTACTGGGAAAAATTAATTTCCCAAATGATTCACTGGATTTTGGGAGTGTTTTGGGGTTTTGTTTTTGCTACACGTCCTCCAGTCTCTTGTCCTGTTCACTAGCAGGAGATGGAAATCATTTTGGAGGAAACGTTATTAGTGATCTGGATGAGGTGATCAAGGACACTCCCAGTGAGTTCGCCGATGACACCAAGTTGGATGGGAACGTTGATTTGCTTGGGGGTAGAAAGGTTCTTCACAGAGATCTGAACAGACTGGATCAATGGTCCAAGGCCAATTGTGTGAGGCTTAACAAGGCAAAGTACTGTGTCCTCCCCTAAGGTCACAACAATCCCATGCCTTATTACAGGCTGGGGGAAGAGTGGCTGAAAAGAGTCCCAACAGAAAAGGAGCTGGGTGTGCTGGTTGACAGTGGCTCAACATGAGCCAGTGTGTGCCCAGGTGGCCAAGAAGGCCAATGGCACCTTGTTCTGTATCAGAAACAGGGTGGCCAGCAGGACCAGGGGACACTGATTGTCCCCCTGTGCTCAGCACTGATGAGACACCTCAAATCCTGTGTTCAGTTCTGGGCCCCTCACTACAAGAAAGACATTGAGGGGCTGGAGTGTGTCCAGAGAAGGGCAATGGAGCTGGGGAAGGGTCTGGAGCACAAGTGTGATGAGGAGTGACTGAGGGAGCTGGGGGTGTTTAGCCTGAAGGAAAGGAGGCTCAATGGGGACCTTATGGCTCTCTACAAGTACCTGGAAGGAGATTGTAGCCCGGGTGTGTTTGTGACTCTTCTCCCGAACAACAAGCAATAGGATAAGAGGAAATGGCCTCAGGTTGCACCAGGAGGGGTTTAGATTGGATATTAGGAAAAATTTCCTCCCAAGAAACTGGAACAGGCTACCCAGGAAAGTGGTGGAGTTGCCATCCCTGGAGGTATTTGAAGGATTTGTAGATGTGGTGCTTAGGGACATGTTTTAGTGGTGGTCTTGGCGGTCATGGGATAACGGCTGGACTCAGTGGTCTTAAAGTATTTTCCCACATAAATGATTCTATGACTATATCTTAGCCATTTCCATGTTGTTTCTTCAATCCCTACAGAAAAGATAGAGGGCCATGAAATTTTGAATCCTTGACCTTCTGGTCTCCAGAGGATTTCTCTTGGCATGTATGTTTTGGGGGCCCTGTGTCTCAGTCATCCAAGGAAACAGAGGGTGGAGTTGGTGAAGGTGGATTTTTTTGCGCAGTTTGCTGCATAGACTGATATATCAAAATGCCACCCAGTATAGTTTGTCAGGACTTGGTGTGTCACCTAGTAACAGACTTTGCAATTAGATATCTCTGTTACTCTTGCACGTTAAAAAATCCTGCCAGCCCTGGGAGGACTCTGCTGCTGTTGTCTCGCTTGAAAAATCTGCTCTGGCTGATGGGCACTGAGGATTTTGCATTGACTCCAGTGTTCCAAAGCCATGGAAATCTGTGACATGTTCTAGTCCAAATGCCTGCCTTTGGTATCTTTTCCTCCAGCATGGTCTGCATGCTTTCTCCTGAATACCTTTGGTATGTTGCTATGCAGTGGGATATTCCTTCCCAGTTGCTTTCTGGTACCTGCTCCCTTTGGTGGGAGCTCTTCCAAGCTCTAAAGCATAGAGAAATTTTGCATCAGAAACTCTTGTCACTTTGGGTTGAGGGTTGCTTAACATCTAGAGCAGCAACCAAAATATTTATATACGTGCCTACTTACAGTGAGTTGCCTTGGTAAATCATCCCAGTTAATGAATTTTCAATCTGGCTTTAGGTAGCTGTTGTTTTCATAAACAAATGGATTTGCTGTGCATATTTCTCCATAAGGGATGGTTTGAGCCAAGTGCTGCTGACAGTTGTGAGCAAGTAGCAGTGCCATTTCAGACGTTTCTTGTCCCTTTGATGTCACACGCTTTGTGGTAATGCAGCACAGTGGTTGTTAACGAGAAAGTGGGGTGCACTGTCTCCTGTCATTCCCACACAAGAGCTTCTGGTACTTGCACGTGTCTTTAATTCTGTGTACAAGCACCCTGCTGAATCAGTGGGCAGCTTCAGTGAGACACTTTCGAGTGATTTGTTTTATACAGCAGCGAACAAGCAGCCTGGCTCCGAACAGCTTCAAAGAATGACATTTTTAATATTTTGATTGACTCAATCCAAAAACGGATGAGACTCCAACAGCTTGGGAAGACGCAGTCACTGTGGTAGGTGTTACCCAGTGATTAATGTCTCTTACTTTAAATACAAACCTCTCAGCTCCTTTCAAACATTTTTGCTAGCAACAGCAGATTCTGTGCCAAATCTCCTTGGTCTGAATTTCTTTAGGTGCAGACACTATTGCCAAATTTGGTTTCTTGGTAATTTTGGGCTTAGGAGTTCAGCTCTGACTGCGCATTCAGATACCCAAGTATTCTGCCTGGAAGTTGTTGATTCTTTGAGCTGATTTATAGATTGTGTTATTCTGCTTTCCTGTGGCATTTTTACTGTATGGAAAACATTTTGTGCTTATTATCACTTGCCACATGCATTTAATCTATTTTTGGTAATTCTTCAGGGCCCATCACCATGGTATCCTAGCACCAGTGAACATAATGCTGATATCCATTCAATGTGAACCACTGATGCACATACCCTTCTAATATTAACACAGCTTTGTTATGTTAGTGCTTTTTCATTTTTCAAATACAAAACATTTGTGCTTTTTTAGAAAAGGGTTAAAATACATACTGCAGACAGAACCATTTCTAAAGGGCCAAATGGAATTAACAAAAGCAGTGGAGCAGGCACACCCATTGCTGCTGACTACACCTCCTTGCTGTCTTGGTGACACACTTGAGATGGCTTTTTTTTTTTTAATCAAAATCTGTATCTCTACAGTGACATAAAGTGGCCGAGTGCCGTGGATATCCATGTCTTGTGGCACTCTCTAAATAACTTTTTCCTACGTGTAGAACACTCTAGTCTGTGGAGGGTGTAACAGGTTGCCCATGTAAGGAGAGGCACTGGTCTAACACATAGGGGTAGATGGTCACTAAAGCTGATGCACAGCAGTGGATCCAGGTGTGCTGACTGCTGTCAATCACCAGCGTCACTCACTACTTCCAGCCCAGATGAGTGCAGAATAGTAATTTGATCATTTCCAGGTTTCTCAGATCTCATACTGTAGGAAAACAAACTGTTTGGGGAACTGTGTAGAAGATAACACTGTAAGAGATTGTGATTCAGCTCTGTTTTGTTGAACACAACACAGAATTTTACTAAGGTAAACTCTGTGCAAGACAATAATACATGCATTTAACGTGTTCAGTATTTCTCTGGTTGCTGACATTTACCTCTTGCTAAATCATTATGCAAATGTTTCTGAACTAAGTGCTTCACAACTAAAATATGAATGAAAACAAGGCTATGTTTATTCTTTTGGCAAGTGCAAGCTCAGGATATGTTTAAAAGACATCAAAGTGGACTGCGTGGGAAAGGTGTAAACACTTTTAGATCAAAACCAAAGCAGGAACCTTGCACTGCTGCAAAAGTCTGTGGTGGGAATGCTTGTCTCTTGTAAATGCTGGGCAGGTTTGCAGAGAAAAGGCTGTTCTGAGAGCCAGGAGGTATTTCCTGGGGCTAGTGCTGATGTTGAGTTTCAGCTGGGTTCTGTTCTTAGTGTACATATCCTACCAAAGTGGAAAGGGGGGCTTGGTATTTTAAGGCCAAGATCCAAAAAGGCTCCAAATGACTTGCATGCCAGTAAAAAAAAAATTCTAAAATGGACTCTCTTTTTCGTTCTCAAACAGCAGCAGGTCTCCCCTTCTACTTTTTGTGGGTTTGTGGGGAGTTTTGTCAATATAAGGAAAGTGGCTTTTTATTTACATGTCTAGCTGGGGTGTGGCAACTTTTTGAAAGTAATACATGAGTATTTTGTTATGCCTAGAAAAAATTTTTTTGAAGGAAGTTTAATCTCTTAACAGAAGACACTTTAAAAAGTCTCTCTCTAGCCATAGGTGTCCAGTCTCTCTTAATTGTGTGTCTTCATGGGGAGAGGGTGAGCATCTCTGGGGTGAGCACAGCCCCCATGTGTCTCAGGGCTGGACAAGTTATACTCTCTGTTTCCAGCTACTGCATGTCCCAATGCAAGCTCTAGCTGTTCTTCTCCCCCTTCACCTTTCAGAGGGTTTTTCTCATGCCTGAACCACATCTTCTCAGCTGTGCAATAAACTCATCACTTCCTGCACTCTTCTTTATCTTATGGACATTAGCAGGTAGATTATTTCTTTCCTCCAAGCCTTTACATATCCATAACTGTTCTCATCAGTTCCCCAGTCTTTGTTTCTTTAGATGAAATAATCTCATCATCTTCCCTCTTTTCCTTGATTGAAAGGCCCGAAAATAGTACCAACATTTTTCTTGTTTCCTATTCTTTCCAGCTGTTTTCATATTTTGTCAGGTGCAGTGCCCAGCCCTGGAAACAGGCATGAGGAAGATGGGCCCTGGGAGCAGGGCTGTGTGCACTGGATGCGTGACTTCATAAGCAGTGGAGGCTTCTAGCTCAGTCTATTCATGCCAGTGCTGTCTTTGACTCTGCAACAGTGTGGTGCAACTGACTCCTGGTCTTCCTGGTGACCCATCCACCTCCAGGTCCTTCTCTCCATAGCTGCTGCCTGGACAAGTTTTTTTCCTACCTTAGCTGTGAACCTGACTCTTCCTGCCTGACAGAAGCATCTTTCAATTTTCTGTATTGAATTTCCACCCCCCCC
>VZTE01002686.1:2377330-2391393 GCA_013397775.1 Eulacestoma nigropectus
GCCACCAACCCCAAGCGTTTCTGCAAGCATCAAAAAAGTTTTAAAGTCCAAACCTGTTGTCCAAGATACTGACAGTCTCATCTGTCTTGCCTCCTGGCTTGTGGTGCCTTGAAAGGCCGTCGTCTCTTTTCTTCTACCTGTTTGTATTTTTCTATCCTCAGTGCAAAGCTCAGACAGCAAACTACAGCTTGAACATAGCTTATGACTGTCAAGCCAAGCAATATTGATCTTGCTGCCATTTATTTTGGCAAGTAAGGGCTGGAAATGATCAGGACTCAGCAGTCTACCTCTTAATGCATCCAAAAGCCCAAACCTCATGAGCAGCAGGACCTGAACAGTCCAGCATTGGCATGTAAAATCCCGCTATCGATAGTCAAACACCACAATAATCTACTGAGTGACAGATCAGTTGTTCTTTCCTCTAATACTGAGGCTAGGTACATGTTTTGATTCAAACAGGCAGTCTAGAAACCAGCTTTCACTTTGCAGACATGTGAAACACTGACATTTATTCTTTTCAATCTATTGAATGAAATTAATACAACTTCTTTTTAAAAAGAGTCACAGGCTAGCTTTTTCCTCTTTCCCCTGCTCCTGCCAGGCTTAGGGAAAGTATGCCATGTAGTTCCTGTGAGAAATTCACACTGAACACACAAGCTGGGCTCAAAGGATCCAGTCCATCACTCTGCCTCTGTCACACCATGCACTGCTGACCCACTACAGTGAGCTTCACACTGTTTCCACTGGAGTTTGGTGGTGGATAATTCACTGGGAGCAGCTATAGCTCCAATGAGCCCTGAGTGCGACTCAGACTCCCAAGCAGTCATGACAGTATTTTTCCTCAGTTAAACAAGTGTTTTTGTTGTATTTTGTGGTTTTGTATTTTGCTATTTTAGTACCAGAATGAACTGCTTTGCCGGGGCACTTACTCCTTGTTGTTAGATGGATATTTTGGTAAGATGTGTGTTGTTTTAAGAGGAGATTTGGATAATTTTGAGCAGTGGTCCAGGTCCTTGCAAAGACTCAGGGGGACAGAAAACTTAAGGCCAAAAGGGTGACTCTAGCAGGTGTGACCTGAGTGTTACACAGCTCTCTTGCTCATTACTGTTTCACAAACCATGCAGGTCTGCCCGTAACCTCACAAACAGTGTCCTCGAAGGGGAATAACAATTTACAGCAGACTCCCATCAGGTGGTAGAGGACAGTGAGCTGTGATCTTGGGCTCTCCTTCTGCCATTTGCAAGCTGGCATCTTTTCCTGAGCACTGTCTGTATTTTATCCTGATGTTCAAACTCTACATTCTTCTGTTTTCTGTCTTCTCCATAGAGTCCACAAATAAAAATCCCTCTTAATAATTTATCCTGTAACTATATAACTGGAAATGCAAGTGTAAATGGAAATGTAAAGTTTCTTCCTGTTGCTTATTAGTCAATGGAATAAATTTTCTAGTCTCAGAGAGATTACAGTCATATTTCTTGCCACCTTTTTCTAATCTGCTTTCTCAATTATCAAATTCCTTGGAGGAAAACTTTTCAATTCAGCCATCAGAGTAGCCAGAGTTGTTTTATATGCTGTTTCTGTTTTCATTACTCAAGCCTGTATCAGGAAGGACAAAGAATAAGACTTGTACGAGTGTCTATTCACAGCCCATCAAGGAACACAGCAAAATGTAGGCTGCCCGATTGCTGGCTCAGGCAAAGTTCAGGGCCGTTGTACTGTTCAACTCCATGTATTTTTATCTACTCGAGTTTCAGGCTTTCTTTGTGTGAGAGAGTTTAGATCTACCATGTTACTTAAAAAGTCTGTATCTGAGAGAAGGAAGCAAAGATCTAAAGGCCGAAGAGACTACAGTGTGGCTTGACTGTTGTGGTCCAGTCATTCTTTCCATTAGTCTCAAGGACTATAGATTAATGACTCCATTATTTATTCTTTTTTTTCTCTCACTGAAGCATTTGGTTAAGCCCATAAACTGCATGAGTCTGTAAATATGGAGAGACTTGGCATTTGATGCCTTCTGTCACATCAGCTGGGTTGCTGGTTTCTGTTTTCCTCTTAATGTTTCTGTTCCTAAACCACCTTTCTGTACACTCCCTGTGCCAGGATTATTTTGAGGTGACAGCAATCCTTTCCATGTTAGTCAGGATCTACTCATGCTGAGGGAATTCATGACAATACTTTCCTTGCCTTGTAGAGGTAAAGTAAGAGGGGAGGGAGGTAGAGATCACAGATGAATGCCAGGCCTGGCTCTTGGTGGGTTTTACTCCAGAGATGTGTAAATGATGTGATGTGCAGTGGCTTTTTTCAGGGTAGTGTGGTTGTGAGAAGTGATTGTTGCTACCTGAAACACCACTTGTGAGCACCATGGCAAGGTGTGAGCTTCCTAGCCCAGGTCAGGAGCAAGTCTTGGCATTGAAAGCCAGGCTGTGGTGAGATCAAGTGAGGGACTCTGGGCTGGTAACACAGGTCTAGGTTTTGTGAGAGCAGAGCCGAGGTGGGAATAAGGGAGGAGGCAGAGGACACAGTGTGTGGGTATGACTTGAGGTTGGAGTTTTGGTTTGGACAAATGCTGTAGGGAAAGTGGATGCTGGCTTAGGGGATGCTTTTGGACGGATGGGAGTGGTGTAAAAAAAATATGGTTATGGGTGGGAGGCCTTGGAGCTGGTACTCATAGTTCGGTCAATAGCAGATCATGCTACAGTTTTGAACCTTTGTTTTACTCTGCTCTGACACTCTCTGGTATACATATATAATGTGGAAGCAGAAAACCTTTACATTCAACCCACAGAGGCAACAGATGTTTCCTCATGGTAAGGGAGGCTTTCAGATGACAGATATTGCAAAGCACACCTTTTAAAAGAATTCAATTGGGTGCCAATTAGCCATAATGAAATAAGTTTAGTGTGGATGTTTTCCTAGGGAAGTGAGCAGTAGGTGCTGCAATGTGCAGTGTGAATGGCAGTATCCTGTGTTACAGGGCCTCACTGTGAGAGGGTCAGAGATGTAATTGTTTGCAGCTGTTCCAGGCGTGTTTCCACTGTCAGTGTAAATAGTGGGGATGAGTGCACTGGCTGGCTAGACTCTGGGCTGACCTAGACAGCTTCTGGAAATTCAGGATATGCCATTCCTAAAAGGCTCTTAATTTTTCCCATCCCACCCTGATTGAAAACATTCTTCTTTCAGCCAAAACGTGAGGGAGAGAGTGAAGAGTCCAGTTCAGTTCCTGTTGAGAGCAGTAACCGATCTCAGCCAGGGCAGGAGCTGGCTGACAGTGGGTGACAGCATCTTGCTGCATCAAATCAGTCCAGTCCTGGCATGTAGAAATCCAGGGCAGTGTCTCCTGTATCCATGAATTTTCTTTAAAACTTTGGAATCAGATTCCTTTCTAGTGCTGGTGTAAGGACTTGCCAATTTGGCAACAATTTCCTTTATGCTATCTTAAGACCTGGTTCATGGCACAGGTCTACAACAACAACAAAAAAACAAACAACAAAAGGGCTCTTAGGTGAAGCACTCCATCACCTGCATGGTGAGCACACATAGGTTATAGGAACAATATCCTTTGATTCATTCAAAGAATATTGTAGCTTATTTCCTGTGTAAAGAAAAAAATATTTTAAGAAAGGAACAAAGAATGAAAAGGGTTTTGTTGTAAGGAAAATAGTTTGAAATAAGCCTGAGCATGGCAGCATCTACAAAGTTGGTGTTTACTAGCTGTAGTAATCACATCTTAGCCACAAATGGGTGACAGAGGAAAAGCCACAGTTGGTATAGTTGTTTATTTTTAAGGCTCATCAGTGGACTTGTTAATTTCTTGCTATTTTTATAAACTGGTCAATTCTAGACTTAAATGCATAGACAAGACGGATTTGTGTTAGATGATCTGTCTGCAAAGTTATTCATCCAGAGAGAAACAAATGGGTCAGCCTTGAGACAGGTTATTGAGAGCAATGAAATCACTGTGGTCATCTCCATTGATTGCAGCAGATGCTCCTAGATCTGTTGGAGCCTTTGCATGCTAAGGCTTTAAACACCTGCAATCCTGAAAATGTCTCCAGGAGCCTCTTAAAAACTGTGTCTTGCCTTATTTCTGCTGTTGGGGTGGAAAGGTCTGGCAGCACCCATGCATCCCCAGTGCAGCCTGGGGATGTTAGCATGTTAGGGAGCCCTGGGAGAATGAGCCAGGGCTGCTGCACGTGGGTGCTCGCTGCTGCTGCCTACAATGAACATGCTGCTTCTCAGCCCTGCCTCTTATTCTGTGGACTTGACTTCTAGAAATCATATTGCACCTCTGCAAGAGTTAAAATCCATGAAAAAAGGTTATGTAGTGCTGTTGAACAACATGTATTATCCACAGTAATACATTATGGCCATAGAGCCCAGCCTGGGTGAAAAGAGACCTGGTGCATGTTCACTTTTAAACTTGATTTCTGTTCTCTGCTACACCATACAACAGGAGCGAGCGATTCTCTATGAACACACCTGCCAGTTAACACCTCTGATATTACTGTCCCACTGTGCTAATGAGGAAGAGAATGTAAGATTTTATACCTCATTTTCACCATGTGCAAGCTTTTATTTTTGCAATAGGAACTCCATCTGAACAATATGCTTCTGCGTATGCTGCTGCCCTAATGCTTGCAGATAGCAACGGCTTTGATTCTGGCACAGGCAAATTGGCACTTCTCCTTGCAGGTTCCTCCTCTCCACTTATCACCAGTTTATGTGGAAATACATTCTATTGGCTGTACTCAAAGTAGAATTTTCAGTGAAAAGGTAAATTTATTTCCCATAGTTAAATTATTCCTAAGAGATATGAAAGATCTTGCTGTTTGCTGTGAGGTATAGAATAGGCTTCTTGCTAGCATTTCAGGATGGAGGGAACCAGGAAATGTTGGTGAGTCTTGCTGCAAGTCAGAGGAACTTGGCAGCACACTCCTACATGGGAATGGAATTCTTCCCTGCTCGCTGCTGGGGTAGCCCTTAAACAAATAAATAAGAGGACCAGTCAGACTGAAACTAGTTCTCCACCCTGGTGTGGAATCTGCTGGATTTTGAAACTGATGGTAAGATGATTTCTGTTAGCCCTTCTTAACTTTCTGGTCACTGGTGGGAGATCTGTGTTGAGTGGAAGCTGGGATGTAGTTGTAATCTTGGAGAAAGGGGATCATGCCTGTTTCTCTGAGGGCAGCCATGAGAGCTTCTAATTCAGGTAGCAGAAGAACAGGACAGGCAGGAAGCCTCTGTGTTGCACCAGTCTGGGCTGCCACCTGGTTTATGACAAAAGGTGGTCTGAAACCTTCATAAAGTCTTGGTGTCTCCCACCAGCTTCACAGGGGTCATCACAAGGTTGTTCAAAGTGAGGAAGGTGTGCTCCAGTGGTGCCCTTCATCTTGCATCATAAGGGTTTTACAGAGGGTGCTAGTTGAGCTCAGTGCCATCAGAGCACCTCTCCTTGGTAGTGCCATCCTCCTCACACCACTGACACCAGTTTTAGGGAAAAAAAATCTGTCCATTGATTAGCAATTTCCAAAGGACACCTTGAAAAGGGGCATGAAATATACCAAAGAGGTAATTTAGATGATGATCATTTAGGTCCTCTACAGTGGAGCAGAGAGGAGGTGCCCCATGTCCTGAGATGCTGCCCAGGGACAGTGTGCACAGTGCCTTTGGTGGGCAGCACCTCTGGGTCCCTGAGTGCAAGTCCGTAATCAGCTCCCTCCACCAAGGCATGGAGCAGCTGTGGACTGGGCAAGACCCAAGGAGTCAGGAAACTCCTGAAAATCTTGAGAAACACTGATGTTGTGCAGCACAGTCTTGCATACTCCTCTGGCTTTTGCTTGTGTTCGGGCTACAAGGTGTGATGGCAGCAAGCTGATATTTTTTCGCCTGGTTTTTAGGTGAATGTAAGTTTCTGCCCCTTGGGAGAGGTGCACTTATCCCTTAGTGGATGTGTGTGGCACAGCCAGACATTTTGTTTGTTTTCTACCCTGTATTTGGGTGTCAATTCAGGCATGTTTGCAAGCACAGAACCCATTTAAAACAATGTAGTTTTTATTCCTTTATCAGAATCACATCATAGATTCCCTCTTTCTAATACAATTTGCAACTAAAAATAATTTATATATTGCCAGCCAAAATGCAAGTAATTGCTAGAATGTGGATAGAATACTAGAAAAGTATACATGCATGCTTTAAAAAAATCTTTTTGCCTCAAAATATGAGCCAAAAAGAAAATTAATTTAGCATCCTAATATTTCATTCTCTCTTGAGTCGAGATGATTTATTTTCAAAATTCTGTGTCACTGGATAATCAAATTTCATTTTTAGATCACACTACAGCTTTTTAAAGTTGTAAAATAGAAATTAGTGAAATATGCTGGCTTTTACAAAGATATGTTGTCTGTGAGGATGAAGTAAAAATAAAGACAGTGAAAAAATGTATATTGGACTGCTTCTTGATGCAGTCTCTGCCACAGCTGACTTCCAAACATCTTGGCAATCTTCGCCTTAAAGAATTTTAGTGATTCAGTGTCACTTCAAAAAAATACTTTTTTTAACCCGATTTTACTAAAATACTATCTTGACAAATTCACAAGAAGGAAAAGGTTACACAGTGTTGTGGTTTAACCCTAGCCGAAGCCAGGACACACAGTCAAGTAAGAATTCATTCCTTGGTTATACATTGCTTCGTTCCTATTTTTCATAGAAACAGATGAAACTTAAATTCCAGAGCATGATGCTAATGAAAGCGATAGTCTAGTCACAAAAGTTTGTTGTTTTTTTTTTTTTTCCCCCTGACTGTGTCTCTTTTTCCAATTGACGTTTATTTGTATTGCTGTCTGAATTGGTTTTGGACACTGACCTTGTGATGTTTCCCTAACTTGAGACCTCTCAAAGTGAAAGACAGTTTCCTTAAACCCCAGAAGGAAACAAATTAGATGGGACCGGGTGTTTAGATCACATTGTGCAACAAAACTGAAGGGAAAAGTGTTTGGCTTAGCTCCAGGCCAGCTGTGGCTCCTCGGATGTAGCTGACTCAGAGCATATCAGACAGTTCGTGCTGGAAGACACGGTGACGGAGTGGTTTGGGAAAGGCTTCCAACTTGTGTTTGAGCAGGCAGGGAGAAGAAAAATAGTGCAAAACTAAGGCATTTCTTCTATAATTCAAAATAACCTGTGGGATGGGGGACCCACAGGTTAAAACACGTAATTACAATACTGAACAGTTACAGTTTGTGCCTGAGTTGCACTGGCCAAAGCTTCCGGACTCGCATCAGGAGTTGGGCTGTTAAAGTGGCTGGAGGCCACAGTCTGTTGTGCTTCCATTTGGAGCTTGCTGAAGCCATCCCTAAAAATAGATACCTGCCTGTGAGTCACAAATGACCAGTCTGAAAAGAAATTAGATTAGTAGCCCTGAACTTTAAGTATGTTGGGAGCCTTCCCCAGGATGTGTTTTGGGGAGAGGGTCCTCGTCACACATGAATACCCATGGGCTTGGCAACACCTTGGGCTGGGGGCTATCTGGGTTGCTGGGTGCTCTGATTTCTCCTTGGTAGAGTTCTTTTGTGGTATCGTCACATGAGTTTAATGCCAAAAGAGCAAAGACTCAGGGCTGTTCGTGAGAAGCAGCCGATTCCTGCTCGTGGTTATTGTCTGTGCACCACGAGCACTCAGCATCGCTCCCTCCCTGTGTGATGGATACAACAGTAAGAATTCGGAGGAAAAATCCTCATAGATTACTTCTGGCATGTACTGTCTCCATTCCCCCTCAAGGATGCCTGAAAAACTGTTTGTCCTAAAAATTAGTGTTTCTTTGCATAGAAAATTGAAGGTCTTAAAGAAATTAATCTCTGTTGGTCCATGTCATACTGTGTCTTTTTGGCAGAGGATCTAAAAGTGGGACTCCTTCATCTGGAACATTGGGTTGATTGAACTGATAGGTGTGAATAGTATTTGCTTCTAATTTGTTCCACCTCATTTAAAAGAGACAGTGGAAGAGTTGAGTGGCTTGCCTCTCTCAGGTGTATGATTTGTTCCACACAGTAACTCTCTCTTGACATTGGCTGTACTAGTGACTAGAAAGAGGAGGTTTAGCTGCTGGAGTAACTACACAATTTGTTGGGGAAAAAAGTTAGTATGGAACATATTTAGCCCTGAGCCTCAGAGCTGTGGAAAGAAGTTGGCTGTTTCTCTAGGAAAATTAGTGCTTTCAAAGAACAAACAGATGATTTCCAACACCCTTCTCTTCTGAAAAATGAAAATATTGGCAACAATGTTTTACAGACTCCCTGCTTGTGTAGTTTCCCTGCTGACGGGGGGGACAGGCCCATATTCTCAGGGTCACCTGTGTCCCACCTTCCTGGTGCAGCAGCATCCAGGCACACTTTGCAGAGTGTTTCACTGGCTCAGACCTTGGTGGAGCTGTGATTTCTGCATGGGGTTTTCCAGAGCATCCCAGAGGAGACCTGCACTTATGATTCAGATCTAGGGTGTGACAGGCTTTGCTTCATCTGGGTTCTGGATACCATTCAAAACAGCTTGTAGCTTAGCAGCTCAGATTGATTTTTCTTTTCTTTTTTGGTTTGTGTGACATTCATATTCAAGTCCTTCCTATCAGAGCTGTTGGTGAATTTCTGAAATTAGTGTATTCAGAAACTATTTGCTTAGTTTGTGTACTGTAATACATGTGTTTTCCCATCAGTATATTAAGGCACTGGATAAATACATGACTATTTTGTAAGAATTCAATTCTGTTTCCTTAAGTTGTTGTAAGGATCTTCTATTACCCTTCATATGCAAAGCAAGTCTGTAGCTGGAATTCATATTAAAGGAAACATCCAGCAGCATAATCCATTTCACCTCTGCAACTGTGTTTACCATTCTTAATAATAGTGGTTACATATCTGTGGTTCAGTTTTGCAGTTCTCCACATATGTTAAGCATACAATTTCCTGTTATATTTTAGTTGGCAAAAATAGAACTGACATTTTTCACACAACTTGGTTTTTATTTGCTAATATCTGTATAAAACACTATATTTACTGACAGAATGTTTCAGAAGGACATCCTGCTTCCCCCAGACCTGAAGCCTATAGAAGTTTAAAATGCTGAGGAAAGACTGACATCCTTCTCCTGTGCTGACACCTTCAGCACTGTTAATAAAGCCCTGCTGACTGTGGGGACAGACAGCAAGAAGCAGGACACACCCTCACTTCACTGAGTTAACTGTGGGCAGCACCTCAGAAATGACCACAAATACTTAATTAGCTGAGTAGATCCCCTCTGACTGTCCCACCTTGCAGAAACAAGTTTGCGTCTGGACTTCTGACGTCACTGTTGCAGCTTTTGAACACATGCTGTGGGAAGCACAGCATTGTTTTTTGTCTACTAGACCCTCAGGGAGGGTGGGTTTGGACTTCCAAAAGTCCAGATGCTCTCTCTGAGAGCTGTGAGAGAAGGAAATGAAGTCAGGGACAGACAGCAGCCTAGGTAGGAGCCTCTTGCAAGGGAAAGTGGTACAGGATGGAGCATGGAGAGAAGAGGTACAGCTGAAGCTGCTTCTCATCCTATTCACAGCATGGCCCTTCTGCCTGAGCTTGGTCTGAGGTTTGGTGTTGCAAGGAAAAATTCCAGACACATTACTCATTTATGTTAGAGTCTGTTGACCTGATACTGTAAGCTGGGAAAACAGACTTGAAACAAAGAGGCCAGACATGAGCGAACAGAATGGTAATGACTTTACAGTAAATCGTGTCGTTCTGAGGAGGTTAATAATATGCTCATATTTTACTGAATGTATTAAAACTCTTAGTTAAATATTGTATGTTACTGGAAGGGAAATAAAATTTTATTTAAGTGGGAGCATTTTAATTTTATCACATTTCCTTTGATTTCCTTGAAGTCTCCAAAATTGATTTTACAGGATTTTCAAAGTTGATAGCATATAGGGAGTTTTTCTAGGTTTGCTGCTGAAAAAAAGAAAGCAAGGCTTCAAGATTAACACGGTTAAAAACCAAGCCCTGCCAAAACTTACACATGTGCAGTTGAAAGCCTGCAAGTATTCTCCATGCACTAATTCAAACTACTCACATGAGTAAAGTTAAGAGCTTAATTGCATGCAGGTATTGTTTCCTCAAAATTAAGTAATTTGGTTTTTGAGACTGTGAAGACCTGGTGTTATGCAGCTCCCATGACCCCTGAAATAAGAAAGCATTGTAAAGACTGCATAAAATGACTTCTTTTGTTAAAATATTACTGAGACGAATGCTCCCCTCCCCACTCCGATCGATATAATCTGAACGTTACATCATTTCATCTAAAAGAGCTGCAGGTTTATAAACTTCTTTGTGCAGAGCCATATGAAATGAAAACTAATGAGGTTCAAAAGGTTTCTGAACATTTCAAAAAAAGTTTCATTTCAGTTTCCCATCTGGAAACTACCAGAATTGAGGGGGGAAGGGCTCTTTATTTTTTTCCACAAGATTCTCTTGAGATCTTTTGTTACTGTGAATTCGCCCTCAAGAACCCACAGAGGGTCTATTCCCAGATGTTTTCCCACACGGCTTTCGGAACAGACCCCTGGGAGTTTTCCCACCCACTTTCCCCATGGTCCCTGCCATGGCACAGGTTAATGCAGGGGGTGAATCCCATCTCATGGATGGTGCTGAGTTGTAGCAATAGCTTTTGGCAGCACCAGCTGACTGGCAGCGATGGGCTGTGCCTGCCTGCTCTGTGGGCAGGGCTGTGTGGAGGCAGCAGTGGCTCCTGGTGTCAGTGCTGTTCATCCTCCTTCCTCAGGCCCCAAGGGTCATTCCTGTAGATATACCTTCTTTCCTTGCTTGTTATTTGGGTTCACATCCTTTATAAAACCTCAGAGTTGGACCTCTTGCATCAGTTTCAACTGAGACCACATTTATCTCTTTCCTATGAAGTGATTTTTCCCTGTAAGCAGTTGTGAGTCCAGTTATAGATGACCTTCTTTCCTGAGTGTTATTGTCAACTGTTCTTTAATTCTCATGTGTCGTCTCCTGATGAAAAGCATTTTCTCAGACACCTCATCAGGCCAATGTCTTTCCCTTCCTCATGGGAGAGGAGTCCTCTGAGACAGGGCTCTCCCATTTCAGACTAAATTAATCACTCTCTTTAACATCTGCTGGCTCCCTGGAGCAGTCAACTTTTAATATCTCTCCCCAGTTTCTGTAAGATGGCTGTTTTTGTGTCACACTTTTGGCTCCTGGGAGCCTTTTTTCTTTCAGTTGCAACACCCAGTACTCTCAAAGCATTTAAGCAGAGGGTGCTTGTGATCTACTTGTGGCAGAACCCCCAGCTTAAGCCAAGATCCTTTTAGGTGTGGATTTTTAAGGTTGAATATTGATTTTTGGGATAGCCAGTTTTGGCCCCCAAACTTAAGCTATCTTAAAATTGTTCTGAATTCTTGGAGTTCAGTGACAGGAGTTTATCCTCCAGGGATCCTGGCATTATCCCAGAAAAAGCCGTTTCAAGTCTCGAAGCAAACAAAATGCTTTCCCTTCCCCTTGCAGCCCTTCCTGCTGTGTATGGACTTTCACACAGATAGCATGTGCTGAGGCTGGAGGTGGGAAGACAAGTGAGGTGCAGGGAGTCGACCACAGAGATGAGTATTTTTCCTAGCCCACCCATGGTGGAGGGAAGCTCTCTGCCTGCTGCCTTTCTCTGTGCCAAAGAGGGGAAAAAAAAACCCCGCCGTCACTGAAAAATGCATCTCCTCACAGGTACTAGTTAACTCATTTAAATGTCACTTAGCAGGCATGTAGACACAACCCTGCTGTTTAAAACACTCTAGCTGCTCGTAATCACTGCAGGGGGAGTAAAGGCAACTGTAATGAACCTGTTGGATCAATAATTACTCTTAGGAGTGTGTTTCTGCCTGCTTCTGCACACTGGCAAATACAGAGAAATGCCCAAGCTAAAGAGCAATATCTTGTCTGCCCACTTTGCCAGTGCTAATGCTGCCCAGAGCCAGAGTAGCAGCTGCCTTGTGAGATGGGATCAGGGCACATGTAGCAATGGCTTTGGGAAAGGGAAGATAACAGACTATCCCAAAATATACCTCCCCTTCCTCCCTGGGGGCAGCAGCAGAACTAGCCGGGCTACGTGGCTCTGGGCTGCACTACCTCTTCCCTAAAGCTGTGAAATTCCGTTTTCCTTGACTTTGCATACCCCCCAGCTTCACTAAAGAATCAGCCTCTTGAAGCTAGTGTATCTGCGAGAGTGTGACAGCACTCGTGACTCCCCCCCTCCCGCTGAAGTTCACGTCTCATTGTTCTTACAAATCTGCAAGTTATTTAAATCATCTACATTTAGGATGTATGGCTCCTGATACTTGATATACCTGTTAGCTCCTTGTCATTCACAGATAGGTGTCAAATTCACATATTCCACCAATAAATAACACAGAATAAGTAATGTCACTGATAAATAGGCTGAATGGCGTTCACCTCACCGCTGATGCTGGGGGAGCTGAACTGATCCTGCTTGCTGCAGCACCCCCTTAATGACCTGCTGCTTCTGGGATGTCAGCTGGGTTTATATTCACCTTTATTGTATTAATAACTAGACAATAGTTCTTTGCTTTCTGTGAGCCACCTCCATGTCAGAGATTTTGTTAAAACCTGACAAATGACTGCTATTCTGCCACAGAAGTCTTCATTTTTACTATCTGTGCTCAGCAACTGCAAAGCTGAAAAAGAGCAATTACTGGAGTAATAGATCCTAAACACAGAGTTAGTATTTGCTACATGAGTAAAAACTGCAAGCAAGAGCCGTAGGTGACTCACTGTAACACTTTGGTGTGATATGTTTCCAGAGGTTTGGCAGCCAGCAGAGCACTGTAGATGGCTCAATATATGACTGCAAAGGAAAATAAATTAAGTAGCAGGAAACCAAGGAGAGGCTTGAAGCAAGATGCTGATAAAATTACGGCAGAAATGAAACCCAAGCACTCTCTGAAGAGCTGAGTAACACGTATGGTAGAACTGTTAATGTACCTGACACAATACTTTTAAAAGCAAAATCCTGTTCATTTCCTCCAGTAGATTTGTTTCATAGCAAACAGGACATGTAGTCAGAACAGTATTTAAGGCAATGCAAGATGTGCTGGCGAGTGGCCAGTGGCTGCCTTTCCTCCTGGCTGGCCTTGGTGCTGGGGGTGAGGATGCTGGTGGCTGCCAGGATGCTGTCTGTGATGTAAGCAGCTGCAGGCAGGGCTGCCAGGTAGGGCTCCTGCAGGACACTGGGGTGCCAAGGAGGCCTGTTGGCCTCCACCCCACTTGGAAACATCCTGAGCCTGCTGGACTGGCTACGGGGTCAGCCACGTGCTGCACCGCAGCAAGCCAGGACCATACAGCACATCTGAGCAGGGATTTAAAGAGCAGCTATGCAGTTGCCTGGCTTCTCCCTTTGTCTGGCAAAACCTCTCTGCAGCTCTTGCGAGAGGTTTTCTTTCCTTTTACTCACCTGATTTCCTCATGCTCTTTCTTTTCTTGCCTGTGGCTCCCCTTTGGTCTGGATTGCATTTGGCCCCATGCCACTGGCTGCCTCCCTGCCCTCTGTGGCAGACCCCGTGGTGGTCTCTCCCCAGTTTGGGTTCTGTGCCACTTCAGGGAGATCTGGGGAGCAGCAGAAAAGAGGGCTAGCACAGGCCTGTGGTCACTGCTCTCCTCAAGTGTCACACATAACACATGTACGTTTGTTAGCCGTGGTATCACCAGCACAGCTCTGTTGCTGGCCTGTGGTTTCACAGGCTGGAGTTTTACAGTGAATCATGTTTGAGCATGTAATTGCTTTATCTTGTAGCAACAAATCAGGTGGACAATGGAGCCCAAATGATAAAGTACCTAGTAAAGAAAAGTGAAAAACCAGATTCTGTTACATATTTGGCTTTATTAAGTTAAGGAGCAGCAGAATTAAGGCATCTATTCTCACTGCTGGTATTTTTTTTTTTTCCAGCAGTCAAAGCTGGAAAGTCAGACCACTGGTACTGTCAGAACAGGTATTACAGTCACTGGGGAGAGATAACGCAAAAA
>VZTE01002686.1:2391429-2423866 GCA_013397775.1 Eulacestoma nigropectus
AAAAAGGTATTAAAAGTACGGGGGAGAAAAAAAGAAAAAAAAAAAAAAAAAAAAAAAAGGCAGCAGAGTTTGGGACTGTTATCTCAGCTGCAGATTGTATCTGTCCTGAGAAGGAGTGGCTGGAGACAGCAGTGACACAGAAGGAGGTGTAGTCGTGTCTTCACGTGAGCCTCTCATGTGTGACCGAGAACCCCTCATAAACAGATGGAGATCAGGTTAACAGTCATACTGGCCAATGAGGTTGTTTGATTGAAGTACAGATGGCTGTAGTGACAACACATTCCCTGGTTGTTTTATTCTTGATGCAAACTAGCTCCTCTAGAAGTTGCTGCTCTGAAGTTTTGCCCACCAGAATTAATCCCCAAGTACTCCAGAATGAGCCAGAGCAAGGCAGTCACTACTCCCAGCAACCTTCACTTGCGGGTACTGCAGGCAAAGCTGGGGCTCTCGGCAGCCCCACAGCACCGCTGCTCCTGGCGCCTGAGCCCAAGTGCTCAGCCCTGGGCAACACAGCATGAATGCTCACCACGGAGTTGTGCAAAATGCCTGGAGGTAGAGGTTAAACCCACATAGGGAACCGTGAGCACAAGTGACTCTTTTCTTCTGCTTTATTTTCTAAACAGCATCATTTAGAGGAGGTGTCCCTTGTTTCTCTAGGAAATCACGTCCTCAGGCATGGAGATTTTTTTTTGAGGGTAGGCAAATATCACGAGCATTCATTTTAAATCTGCTAGGTTTATTTTTAGACATGGGACATTAATGATACAAAAACATTTTTCGGATGTATGAAAACACTCTTCCTCTTAAATGATATGCAATGTACTAGTATAGATTAATACCATGAAGGAAAACAAATAACAGCAAATGGCATTTCTAATTGGTCTTCTGGATACTTGAATATGAGAGGGAATTAAGTGCTCTGGAATATTTTTAAAGGATGATGCTGCTGTTTTCTGATGGTGCTTTATATTTGTCCACAATGACTTGTTTGTCTGTTTGGCAAAACCACATCTAATAGCCTGTGAGTCAAGCCCTCTGTTAGACGTGCAATGTTTCCTGAAAGTGCACACATGAGGAGTCTCCCAAAGACTCCATGCTCCATGTTTTCTCAGAAAACAAACTCTACCAGTGTGACTTTTTGGAGAAGAAAAATTCTCTGGTTAAAATAAGACTCTTTTCATGTCCTTGGAGTGTAGGTCTTTCCCCTGTCTTGTTTTTGAGTCTGGTGCCTCCTGCACTTCAGCCTCTAGCCCACTTCTCTGTGTCGTCAGGCAAGCCACCATCTCTCCATCACCACTGAGGCTTCACGGTGTTCCCTGCTTCTTCCAGGAGTATGCCAAGCCCCCAGGGTGTTGAATCATCTCTGTTCTCTGTCACTCTCCTTCTCCAAATTGTGGGAGCCCTGAGCTCTCTGAGGAGGGACAACTCCCCTCTCCTCACAGAGGATCCAAAGTGCAAGAGTGAGGGCAGAGCAAGTTGGCAGCTCCCCTCCATTACCTCTATGTCCAGCTGGGACAGGCTGAGAGCAAATACACGAAACACAGCTGGGCCACTAAATTTGGTTATGTGGATTACTCTCCCTTTTGCAGAATGACTGCTTAATGCATTTTTAGAGCTGAATTTTGGAGCCTCCCTGAAGTAAGGGCATGGAAAAGTGATGGGAGTGAAGATGACACCATGGTATTGCCATGGCAATTGTGTTGTCTCTCATATGTTACCCCTTTGTAGTGAGAGATCATGGCATTTGTATTTGGGGGGGGGAGTAAATACAAATTGTTGTCAATCTAGAGTAGAAACTTGAAACTACTTAGTAATACCCAGCTGCACAAGGTTGTTTCTTTGCAAGTTTATTTACATTTGTTTTATAGTCAGAAGCGTGAGGAAGTGCACTGCGGAAGGCAACCAGAGCAGCTCTCGATCTGCTGGTATGGGTTGAAGTGCCTAGACAGTAAAATTGCATTTCTATTTTTTCTCTAAATAATTGAAAGGGGAAAAAACCCTAATGTCTTTGTCTGTAAAGACTTTGTTTATATGAAGGAAAGTTTACACAGCTTGTAGAGAATTAATTTGTAGGAAATGAAACCTCTGTATCTTCTTCATCTTATATACATGGTCACCGTCTCATTCCAAATCACACCACCACTTGGGTTAAAACTTTAGGGTTATCAGGAAGATTTCAGGTTTCGGAAAGAAATGCTTTTAATCTTAGATTGAGAAAAAATAAGTAGAAAGAAGAAATGTTTAATCTTACTTTATAGACTTTTTAGAGGAGCTCAACTTAGTTAATCAGTAAGTCCAGTTTGTCCTACTCTTTGTTGTGGGACACAATTAATATTGGTGCCACCAGGGGCAGCTGGGAGTCCATTTTGTGCTGGCCTTGCTCTGGCAAAAGTGGGCAAGGGCTACATTGGTCTCAGGTGGCAGCAGTCCTGCTGCTGAGTTTGGGACATGGATGCTGTAGGGATGCTCAGCTGTGCTGGGCAGGAATGGGAAGGCATGGCAAATTTGTGGCCACGGGAACTGGGAGAGCTGTCAGAGTCACAGGAAAGCAGCATCAAAGTGATGGCCTGGGCTTTGTCTGCCGCTTCCCACCAGCTAGTGGAGGGTCAGGAAAAAGCCAAACTTTCCAGTCAAAACTAAAAGGGAAGCTTACAGTGTTTGGGGTCACTTTAAGAATGTAAAGAAGACAGACTCCTGAATGAACTTTTTATATCCTGTGATCCTCTGCCTCTGCACATCCTGCTCCCGTGGGCAGTGGGAATGACAAAAGCCTGAACTATACTTGTACTATTTTTAGGTCAGGCTGCAGCAAGAGGTGCTGGACATTTTATGGGAGAGCACATTTCCATGGGCCTTCAAAAACACTTGTTTTTATCCATAGGGCTTGGATAGATGCTAGCTGCCATCTGAAGTCTCTGTGTAGGTGCAGCAGTTAGCTGACACAGGTATGTTTGTGCTCGTGAAAGATACTTGTCATAAACGAACACGGTACCTAAACTAAAACTGCATCCAAGGGCACTTGAAATCTCTGGCCAGTGAAGATGTTTTGGTGAATGTGCAACCCTTCTCAAGGTGCAGAGGAGGAGTAAATTAATCCAAGGGTTCAGGTGCACAGTCAGAAGTGGCTCTGCATGGCTTTGGGAAGCTGCTGGGTTGCACGATGCTGTGAGCCCTTGGCACCCCGTGCTGCTGCCATGTGGGACTCTGAGCTGGCCGGCTTGCCGGTAGCCTCCAGCCCTTCTGTGGTGCCATGTGAAACCTCCTGTTGGTAAAAACCTTCTTCACCCCTGGAAGTAAAACCCCAGTTGGGTTCATGTGATAAACTGGAAGGAAGCAAAAGTGTTATTTCAGTGTTTTCAGTAGATTTCTCTCGCCTTCCCCAGGGAGTTCAAGTGCTTCCTTGGACTTGGCTGGCCTCTGCAGCTCTCCTGGCCTTCCTTGTTTAGCCTGGCACAGCTTGAAGTTTTCCGCTGAACCATTACCAGGCACTCATGGTAGGATCCACTCCCCCCCCACTCCATTCCCTCCCATCCCCAAGTTGTGGATGTCTTTTAAAACCAAAATAAGAGCGATGATAAATAAATAGTGCAATCCAGGACTCCTGTGAAAGAGAAGGATACAGACTCAGTAATAAAAAGGGTCAGAAACATAAAGGAAAGACAAACAGGAAATAATGGGGGGGTACAGGTCGGGACACAGCAGGGGTTGGATGTGACCGGGACATGGAACTGGCAGCCACATTGCCAGCTGATGGCTGACAGAGCTGATGGCCTCTGATGCAGGTTGTAGTGGGTCATGGTACTCTTGTTGCATGGCCTCTGAGTGGTGGGGGCCCTTGTGCCAAAGAGAAGTCCATGTGATGCTGCTGTGCTACCCCAAAGGATCACCCCAAAAGCACGGTCAAGAGGTCCAGGCAGTTCCACATGGAGACTTGTTCTCCTGCAGACCGTGCTGGAGGTCTGCCATGGAGTCAGTCCAGCACATCTCATGAGTACTGAATTCACTGCATTTTCTAAAGAAGAAAAAAAATTAGATTTATTTTCAAGATGGATCATCATGTCTTTAACTTTTTTTTTTTTTTTTAAATAAAGACCAGTGCATAGAGGGAGGGAACCTCTGCCACACAAAATCAATATCAATTACTACTCTGTAAAAGACTAGGCCATGCATGCGTGCTGTGGCAATGCCCAAACCGAATCCGCTTTGTGCAGGGAGTACTTAGCTCTTTCATAGCATTTGTGGCTGTAGTGGTAGTTGAGCTATTACAGGAACAATTGATGAGGCTAGCTGACGTCAATACTTGAAAAGAACTTCACCTGTTTTAGAAGTAAAAATAAAAATGGATGTCTGTTAAAAACATAATTTAAGGTAATCAGAATGCCATATAATAAGAGCTCTGTTGCACATAATTGGCACTCCTCTCTCATTTAGCATTGCAGTTTGTCTCTATTTAATTTCCTCACATGGTTTGATTATTGCTTTTGATTATTACTATCTACATCTAATGACAAGTAAACGTCTGGTTCTTTTCCTCAACCCTTACAAAATGACCTTGTGCCATTTTGCATTTAAAGGGAAAATACACGTGTATCTGGCTGGGTAACATCCTAGATAAGTTTTGCAGTCACAGATTGCTACTTCAGTCAGTATTCAGGCCGTTTGGCTGGTTGGCTTTGGTGAGCAGCCATGTGCGAGCACATGGAAAGATGCAGGATTTCACCTCAGAGGTAAATCTTTTGTACCACACTGGCACTTTGGTGTTTTCAGGGTTAGTGGTCTTCTGTCAAGGTCAGGCTGTAATTCAGCATTTTAGGCTGAGCACCATCCTAGTCCCCTAATCTGATGTGTCACCCAGTATTTTCCTGGATCTCCTGAACTATTCTGCAAAACTCAGTACAATACTTGAGACCCCAAAGTTACTGTTTTGCAGTGACTACGTGAAAGCTTACAGAAGGATGGGTTGAAAGGAAGGTTTTAAACCCTTCCAATTAATGGTTAAAGAGCCTTTCAAGCTGTAAAGAAAAGTAACTTTTTTCCTTGTCCCCAGCCATGGCAGACCTCCCCTTGCTTGGCCACCCAGAGGTGTTGTTAGAAGAACAGGGAAGGTAAGGGAGTGACAACCTGTGGATGGGCATGGATGTGAGCTCCTCCCACCCGCTTCAGCTCAGGTGGGAATTTCAGAGGCACCAGGGTTCTTTTTTCCCCTGGTGCTGCCTGCAGCCTCTTCTGCTTCTCCAAAGGCAATGACCTCTCTGTTGCTCTATCACTTTGGGCAGGGGAGGGTTTCTTTTACAACCTCCCGTCACCAGAAGACTCTTCCCCCACAGCCCTCCATCACAGCACTAGCTGCTTGTGTTATCACACTTCGCCCCCAAATAATCTGTTACTTGGGTCTCTGTCCAGGGAATATTAACTTGAAAAAGAGGATCATCAACTTTAACAGCTTTCCTTTCCTGTGCCAGCTGCTGTAATTTCTCCTGTCACCTCCGAGGATTTTCACTCAATAGTGAGACCAAGCTGTGCAGAAAATGCAAGGAAGTCCTCCGTTTCAAATGGGCTCTGCTTAAGGAATGTTCCCCCTCCACAAGCAAAGGCTGAATTCTCTCCTCGGGTGTGTAGAAAGGGCCAGCTGAAATGTGCATATCTAACTACCATATTTTTCTGAATGTTGACTCTTACAAGATTTTTGATGAGATTACTAAATGACCTCTTAAAGCCCTTTCCCACCCAATTATTTATTATTCTGGGTTGCTCTAAGATTTCATAATGGCTTCTTTATGACTCCTTACATAGTTTACTTGCTATTGAAGTTAAACGAATTGCTTAGTAAATTCCTGGATGCCCCTTTTTATAACTCAACTGAGTGCTGTATTTTGTGGCTCTGAAATCCTCTGGCACCTCATCTATTCTCCATGAACTTTCAAAAATCACTGTTCAAGGTATCGCACTTCCCTCTACTAGCTCTGTTAGCAATCTCCGATGCTTGTCATTCAGTCCCATGGGTTTATAAATACTTTCCCAGGAATTCTTTTCATCTTTCCTTTTGATTTACTCATGATTCAACCGAATCATCTGTAGAATCCAATCCTCAAAGTTGTTTCACTCCCCCCATCCTTGACTGTAAAAAGGCAGCAGTAATTGGTGTAGAGACCTCAGTTTCCCAACGCAGGAGAAATGCTCTTGGTTAAGGCTGTCAGTTAAGACCCAGAAAGACTAATTCCTGCTGTACATCGAGCAGCTTTTCTGTTCATGATTGCAAACAACACATTGGTCAGCACACAAATTATACTTCTATAAAGGAAAGTTGTTGGTGAACTACAAAAAAATATTTGGTCTGAATATCAAGACTGTCAGTGCTTGAAGAACTGACTGCTCTGACCACATCTGATTTGATAGTTTTGCTTCAAAATTCAAGTTCCAGCAGCTCATCAGCACATCAAATGGGCTATAACAAAATGGGATTAGACAAGTTATTGGAAGAATACTAATAAAAAGCCCATAACACATGTAATGATCCACTCATCAAATATGTTTTGAATATTCCCTTGACAAGAACACTGATAATGATATAAATCTGATCAAGTCTTTAGTGAACTGGGCTTAGTAAGGAATTTGTAAGCAAAAATTCCCTTGAAAGTTTGAACAATCTTAAGTAATTTGGACAAAACTGTAATAAAATAAATAATTATTCAGATTAGTTTTACACGGTTCCCATATGCCACAAGCTAATGTGTAGTTGAAGGCAATTCTCTATTGTATAAAGGTACATTTAAGCAGATGAGAAACAAGTTTAGCAGCAATCAAAAAATTAAATTAAAAAAATGAAAGAATTCCTAGTTATCAGGGGCACTTTTGTTGAGGGAATCTTGTGACAAAAAGCCATATGGACCAATCATATTTCTGACTATGTGCTGGTCTCAAAACACTCTGGCCTGTAGCAGAAGCTGTTTAGTTCTGCTCAAAACACTTCCTGCACGTTTACAGTCAGAAAAACTTCCATGTGATCTAGAGAAGAAAGGCACTGAGGTCCTGATTCTACGCACACGCATATGTTTACACCCATGAATTAGAGTGGGAACATTCGTGTGCAGAAAGCTTAGCATATGTGTTAATCTTTGCAGGACTGACATGCCCAGTCCTGATACAGATCCTTGATGGAGCTTGCTTTCCTGCCAAGTGTTTATCCTAAGCTCCAAATGGGCCAGTCCTCCCTCACGGCAGGGTGTGAGCTTCCCCCACAGCAAGATCTGCCTGCAGAGAGATTTCCCACAGCAGCTCCAAAAATATGTCCTGAGGAGAATACTTTTCCCCACCTTCCGCAAGTCTCAACCCATGTGACATTCAAACTTTTTTATGTCACATCCCTCCCTTATAGTAGAGAACATCACTGGCTGATTTTTCCCTTTCAGGCTTTTTCAGAGACTTGCTCTTCCTATTTCAGTAGCTTTTCAGTATAGTTGATCTCCACCTATGGATATAAGGTGCAGTGGAGTTTGGTGTCATCCATCCATACTTGCAGACCTCAAATTTTGCTCTAAAATTGGCAGGAGTGGAGTAGGACTTTTATAGAAATAACCAATGCTTATTTAACCAAATATTATTACAGCTTCTGGACTCCAATAGTTACAAGTGACAATAACTAGATTATTGGAGTTCACCAAATGCTGATGTGTGGGTGTCAGTTGAAAAATAGACCATGATCTTTAAAAGAGCCCATGCTGTGATATTTCTGTATAGTCTGAATCCACACCATCTTTGACCTCTGCTCCTGTGATCACAGCTCTGTCCATGTCCTCCCTGATGTGTCCCTTCTCTTTGAAAAATTTTATTATGAGAAATCCTATCTAGTAACAAACAGTATTTTGCTGAGATCTTCAGTAAAGCATTCGTCATTTTCCCTCCTTCTTCCTCCCCCACACTTTCATTTGCTTTCACACTTGCAAATGTCCCTTCTACAGCTGATCACTTACTGTTAAATATAAAATAATGGAAATCTAGCTGGTAGATTTGCCTGAGAGAGACTGTAGGTGCTTAAATAAAACCATTGCACCCAAAGACTGTACTGAATGATGCACAACTTCACCAACTGGTGTTTACAGCTGAAATATTGCTGAAATGTTTGCTGTGTATGTGAACCACAACAAACTTTCCATTGCCATTGTAAACAAAATCCTCTGCAATCCTGTGCATCTGTACAACAGCTATCAGGAAATATCCATATTCATGAAGGTAATTGAACTTTTTTTTCAGTTAGCCATTTAAAAACGGTACTTAGTAGAAAAGCTGAATTGAAATCCAGGCACAAGGATTTTCTAAACAGGGTGATAATAGAAATTCTGCAATGTATTTAAACCTATGTCATTTGTATTCCTAGAACTATCACAGTTTTCTGAGCTTCCTAAAAGTGTGAAGTGTATCTCTGTTTCCCACATACATTACTCCATAGACATAAGTCATCTGTTAAAATAGGCTCTATAATAGTCTGAGAAGTGCCTCTGTATCTAGCATGTTTGTTTCGGCATTCGTGCTCCAGGCAGATGCGCAGGAGGAGGGGGTGATGGCTGTCCAAGGAGCCTGTGACACTTGGGGACACGTAAGTAAAATCAAGACATTTGTGAGGTAAAAGTCTACTCTCCCAATCCTCTCATCTTTTATAAAGACAACTGGATCAACAAATCTGGGTGACGGGAATAGCCAGATTTGTGTGTGTGTTATGTGCATCCACACAACTTCAGCCCCAGGACCTTTGCTTTGGCACCTCTACAAGCTTTTCTGCTCTATTATTAAGCACAATGATTACTTTCACAGTAATCACAGTAAAAAAAGAAGCAGGTGTAGGACACACAAAATTGCAGCCCTGACCCCTGGGGGCCATTTGTCCAAACCAAAGAGACATCCCAGTGCTGGGATAAGGATGTGCAGTGGTGTGTTTCGAAGTGCTTTAACAGCTAAAGTTGAACTCTTCTGTTGTGGACTCCCTGAGGAACATGCTGCCCAAACCCAGGTATAAGTCTGCTGCTTAGCCCAGGATCTTTCCCTTAGGGATGTAGGCAATGGTACAGTTAACAGGTAAATGTCACACAGGGACCAAAGAGGAGGAATTCTTAGAGTATTGTGTTTTTAATTCAGTCATCCTGTGAGTTCTCCGTTGAAAAAACCAGGATATCTCAGATATTCAATCCTTTATGACTTAGAGGAACTTCCTAGCACATTGGAAACTTGAAAAGATCTCATCTGATCCCCACACTAGTGCCTGGTACTATTGAAGTGATTGTAGCTGGACTTGGTTTTTCGACGAATGGATAAACTGTGAGCTGGAGTCAAGGAGGCACGAGCCAGTTCTGCCAGGAATGACTTGCTGTAGCTATGCCAGAGGGGTGAGTGGCTGGTGCTGTCACCTCTCCATGCATTGTGCTTGGAGTGCAGCAGGCCGTAACCTGCTCTGAGCTTGCTCTGTCCGTCAATTCAGCAAACTTCTGAAAAGACCTTATTCCGGTTTGATTCTCTATCTGCGCAAGCCTGATGAAGCCAGGCATGGGAAGGGCAGCGTTCCTTTGGAATTTGGTGAAAAAAACCCCAAAGTTAAATAACAGGATGCACTTTGCATATGTGTTTTCAAAAAATCCCATCCCAGCAATGGCAGTATGGACTGTGAAAGAAGATAATAGCTATGACTTTCTGTTCCCAGATGGCCTTTAGCTGACTGGCACTTGAGTGTGCATGGATGGCAAGGTGCACTATTTTAGCTTTGTCTTTACATTTCATCCAACCGTGCTTTGAAGGTAGGTCATTATCAGCATCAGTAGGAGTTGGAAGCAGCAAGGAATGGCATAGTTCAGTGTGCTTCTGCTTTGAGAGGGTGCTGCTGAACTACTGTTCAGCAATCCGGAGGCTCACTGCATCACCGATATTTAACATGTTCAATTATCACAATCTTTTGTCATTTGTTGTAGGATATTATTCATCGGTAATGTACCTGAAACAAGAAGGACAACAAAGAAAGCAGTGAAGAGCTCTGTAGCTCTCATTTTTCCCCATGAAAGGGATTTTCTGTGCATGACAGATTACACTCCTGATAGAAATTGTAACAAACTAACAAAATGCAAATCTGTTGAATGCAGTAAATCTTTGTCGACCGCACACCTAGGCACAAATCTTCTCCATGAAAAGTACTCAGCGTTAAGAAGCAATTCCTGCAACAATATTTATATTTGCCTTGTGATAGGCCCACACACTACTTATGTAGACATTCCAGACGTGAAATTACCTGAAATTGGACAGATATCTACACAAAATAAACATTCAGAGCTTACAGAAAGAGAGAAAAACTAGGAATTATTCTTCAGCCTGCAGCAGTCAGCCCTGAAAATAACGTAGCAGGGGTTGGAAAGCATAGCTCAAGTTAATAGCTTCTCTATTGTAGGCTTCAGAGTGGAACAGACTCTTCTTTTTGAAAGAGCTAAAGAGGAGCGAATTCTCCCTGCGCACCCTCCAGTCATGCCGTTGCATAAGTGCTGTGATGCGCAGCCTTTGTTCAGTTGTTTTAGAAGTGGGCCCTGTTTGCAGAGCATCTCTGTAAGAAGGTGGCAGCGAGACAGGATTTCATTCAGATGTTCCTTTGAGCTCAGTTGCGCGCTCTGCTTTGCAGTGCCATCCAGCCTTCTTTTTGGCGAATGCAGCGACCAAAATTAATCAGGGAAGTGGGCTGGGTTTTTTACTTTGCATTTGTTTTGGTTACTTTACTCTTCATTCTTACTCGGCTGTTTTTCTTTCTTCCTGTATTCCCCCTTGCCCTCCTCATCCCTGCAGATAAATAAGTACTGGAGAGAGCACCTGATGTGTCTTTTCCACAGGCTGGAGCCAGCCCCACGGGCAGCAGAGCCCCTGCCGTGGCTGTGGCAAGTGCCCCGCAATCCTTGCTGTGCCCCCTGCTGATGCTTGTTGCCCTGCCTCTCCCCATGGGGTGGTGCACACAAAATCAGGCACCCACCCTGCTGCTCCTGTGCTTGCCAGAGCTGTAGACACAGGGTGGGAAATGGGCTGCCCCCTTTTCCATCCCCGTGCCCAGGGAGGAGAGTGCGCGAGGAAATGGCAAGTCAAATACTGTAACTGAGATCTGAGCCAGTGAGCCCCATGTGCCAGCTGATGTGCTAGGTTAAGGGGGTATGCTTGAGGCTGCTGAAATCAGTATCTGCAAAATGAGCTCCCGCTTTTCACCTTTCCTAACAATACATCTATTTCTATATTCCTGTAGTTTTCGTTAATAATGCTATGTATGAGTAGAGTGCTGTCATATCAAATGCAAGTGTGCAACTGAGATGGCCACAGGTCTAGCCCAAGAGAAGGCTCTCAGTGCCTCTGGAGCAGAAGTGCAGGGAAGAAATTGCTGGAGTAGCTTCTGTGGCCTACTCAGGTCTCCCATCTATGAGCTGACCCACAATGTGCAAAAGCAATCTCAGAAGTGCCCACATGTGAAAACACAAGCTCAGTTGGGCAGCTCTTGGGATTTGAAATGCACTTGCCAAGTTTATCCAAGTTTCTCGGTGATTTACACAGTGCTGGTAGAGAAACAGCTAAGACGAGTGGGGCTCCATCAGCAGGAGGCAGGAATGAAGCAGGTCTGTCAGCTGGCAGGTGCTTCTGCAGCGAGCAGCATGGTGTTGTGGGGCTCAAGTCATTGCTCCTCTGTGCAGACATGGCCTGTAGTTTGGTACTGAAGTTTTAGCAACACTTAAGAAAAGAGGTGATGAAATGAAATGCCTTGCAGAAGGGTTCATGACCAGTGATTTTTGAGACAGAGAATTGTGTGGGTGGGAAGCTTTTGTAAGCTTTTGGAGATTATTTTGTACTACTTACCTTGTGGTGTGTGTTCTCAGTGCGTGTTTCTGTGAATGCTGTACCAGAGTAGCACGTGAGCACTGAGAGATGCATTGTACAGCATGTTCAAAATTGACTTCTCGCCTTCTCCTAGCTTGACATGAGTACACAGACTTGCTAATTTTAATGTAAGTACCAAGATACACCAAAACAATCAACCAAGCCAGCCATGAACCAGTTTAAAGAGCTTAGATATGAAGTGGTTTATGGCAAAGGCTTTAGCTGCTCACACCCAGTTGTCCATCAGCCTAGCTAGAGGGTCTCTGAGATGTCCCACGTGACTGAAGAGTACACAATGTCATGGCATAAATAGAGGCAGTCAAATAATGATAATACCTGGATGTCCAAGGACAGTAAGACTCTTAAGACCACTTGAGAGCCTTTTTGGTATACTAACCTGTATCCAGGATCTCCAGGCATGTCATGGGGAAGCCAAATGCCTAACAAATGTGAGTGCAGAAATTGAATACTTCACGTTCAGCTACAAAGCAGAAGTGCCATCTGGTCAAAGAGCAAATACCTGATAGATCTGGGAGCCAAGGAGAAATATTCCATTACTATAATATTTCCATTACAAGGAGAAATCTCCCATCACTGTTTAACTATGTGAGAACTGTGTTTCAGGCAGGATTTAGGCCAAATCATCCAGCGTCAGGAAGGGATGAAGATAAGGCAAATACAGGCAGGCTCATTTCAGAGGTAGGCACAGTCTCCAGCACAACATAGTTTGAGAGAAAGTGTACCATTTTTGCACAAGGCAAGAAAATACTTTAATTGGGGATGGCATTAAGAATTGAGCTGCTTTACTGGTGATCTAAGCATGGCCAGGGAGCTGCTGGCCTATGAAATACTGGCCTCTCCCTCAACTGGATGGTAGGCAGTGTGTGACATGGAAGGAAAATCAAAGCTGCCTTTTAGTTATCTTTCCTTTAGCCTTTTTTTCTAAATACTAGGTGTATTATCAGTGCAATAATCATGCACCCAAGATTTGTGCCATGCTGGTGGTTTGGAAGTTACCCATGAAGTTATTTCCATACACACCAGGGCATTGATTCAGCCCATTCACAGCCCCTCCCCTTTCTCAGCTTTCGTCCATCAGTAGTTTTAAACCATATAAATGAGTTGTAATGCCAGTCATTTCAGCAACACAGATGTTTGCAATAAGCACGCAGCTGAGAAGTGTAAAGTGAAGATGAATGTATCATTAATATGCGTAAGTAAACTTTTGCGGCCCATTTGTCAGCTTAAGCTGAATTGTATCCCGTCTTTCCAGATTACAAATGTCTTGTATTAAAGCAACAGGTTTTTAAGAAGGCTGGGAAAATGTCCTACTCTGATTGCTCATTGCAAATACTTTAGTGCAGAAACTTTGTCCAGTATCTTCTCTCTCTGGCTTTGGAAATAAAAGCTTAGGTAAAAGCTCTATTATTCCCAGTCTGAGACCTCATTGTGTGAGAGGCTTCCAGATCCTTTCCTATCAGGGAGAGGTTCCTAAGAGTTATCAACTACTGCATCTGTGACAAGATGCTCAAGTGATATATAGATGTGTTCCTTCATTTGTTTTTAAGTTGCTCTTAAACACATTTTCTTTGGAGCAATGTTTCAGCCAAACAAGACAGGAAGGTAGATGATTTTTTTTTTGCCTTTAAACTACTGAACATTTTTAAAAGTGAGCTATGCTTCAGTGTTTTTTGGCACACTGAATCCATCTTAATGCGGAGTACATGACAAAAAGTGCCATGCTTTCTATAAAGATCTTAAGGAGAATGACTGAGCCCCAGTACCACATTGTAAATTAACTATTGTCCTTTGTCAGCATCGAGTGTGCCCCGTCATGTCAAATAACCACAGTTGGCATCCTGTCTATGAGCATGACCCCTGTTCATTTCATTCACCCAGCAGTGAATAATTCATATAGCAAGTTTTACCCTGGGCAAAATACACTGACATCGAGTCACTAAACTATAGTCTTTCACAGAACAAAATAGGTATTCATGCTTTCAATGTGAACCATTAAATCTTGCCAATTAAATTTGAGAATGAATCGAATTAATTCATTTAACGTCATCTGAGCTCACAACAATGTTGTTGCATGCTTGCTGTACTTTGCTTTACTTTCCCTTTTTTTTTTTTCAAATTGTACCTGGAAACTGATATGCTGTGCCAAGCAGGTTTCAGTAAGTCCTGTCTGGGGGAGGAACTTTGCAGGAAAGAAGATAATTCCTAAGTCATGATGTGGATCTCTCAGCTTACAGAGTTAATCATCAATTACTAGATGCTAATGTGGTTATTGGTAGCATTTAATGCAGCTAAGTGAGCAATGATTGCTCCCAAAAAGCTGTCCTTGCCTCCTGATGTTGTACCAGGGCAGAGTATGTTGCCTGCCAAGACCAAGGGGATGTGCCTGGAGCAGGATCTTAACTTTCCCGTTGGTGGTGGCTGCTGTGCTCCTCGGGGCTGGGAGATGAGGTGGGCCTGCTTCAGAGTTGGAGGGAGAGCAGTCAAGCCCTCCTGCATCCTGTGGGACCCTGCCTGGCACATTGCTCTGTGGCAGAGGAGCACATGCAAGTGAGATGGAGCAGATGAGATAGGAGGGGACTACACAAAGAGTCCTGTTACCATCAACTCAAGCTTCTTTTTTGTTGTTTCCTTGCAAGAAAGAAAGTGATTCTTGTGTACTGGTGGTGGCTCTGTGGTTGTCACCACATAACCACGAGCACGCAGGAGGGTGAGAGCCCTCATAGATGGCTCCTGGCTGGCGGGCATTGGCAGGAGGCTCTCAGGGCTCTCCCAAAGGCCTTGGGAGGGATTTGTGGGTGGTTTCTCAAAATGCTGTTACTTACAGGAAGAAAATGTTTCCGTTGGAGGTTTATCGCAAGACGATAAGCTGAGGAAGTGCGTTTTCGTCTGCCATGACCAAAAGAGCTGGTGGATGGGTGGTGTTGGTACGGTCCTGCTTAGTCATGTGAGGAGGAGATTGCATTGTTAAACCTCCAACTGTGGTGGCTCAGCCCTTTCAAAGCCTGAGGTGGGATGGGAGTGGCAGCCAGTTAGGAGGAATTAATTATTAACTCTTTTGTGAGTGAAGGATGTACTAACGTAGATACACTGCAGGCTCTCTTCCTTTTCAGCATAACTGCTTTAACCTGTTGTGTGCTGGTCATTTCAGGGATGATGGACACCATGGCCTCACGGAAGGAGCATCTTCTGGTCGTGAAGAGATTGATGTGTGTTCTTTGGCTCTGTGGCTGACAACCTTTTCTCCCCAGCCTGCAGAAGCCTCTATGCCCCTGTGTATCCCTTGGCTATTTCAGTCAGTCTCCAACAGCTATATAGCCCAAGGCCCCTCACATTTTCTGGTTTTTGCTCATTTACTGGGATTTTTTTGGTCAGTTCTCAGTTTTCTTCCCAGGTGTGTTTAAGTTACTTGTTTGGAAAACACCAATGGAAAGATGCAAGCAAAAGTGTGGTCTACCTTGGACTGGCTACGAGCTGTAGCCCTGGTGTTAGTAATTCAGCTGAGGCAGGTTAGATCCATTGCTGCCACCACTCATCCTGCTCTATGTTCAATGTCAAGTCTAAAATTTGGTATAAAATCTTGAGAGTCTTCTAAGCTGACTAGTTCACTTTTGAGATGATTTGCTTGGTTTGGCACAAAATAATTAGCTGAAAACTACTTACCTTAACATACTGGAAAAATAGATCATATTCCAGAACACCTGCTTCCTTCTTAAAAATCACATCTTCTATCTGTGTAACATAACACTTACAAATCCACATCGCTGCTTTTATTGTAATTGGGGCTCTGTGTGCTGTGTTGTCGCAGCCTCTGCTCAAGGCCTGCTCCTTGTGTGCAAACAAGCGAGGTGGACAGAGATAGTGGAGAGGGTTGGATTTGGTGCTGGACACCACGTGGAAGGGTCACGTGGAGACAGGACACTACTGTCATAGACTCTGGTGGCTTCATTGCCTCAGCACAGTACAGCAGAATTGTGCAAAATTGGTCTGTATCTGCATCTGATCCCCTGGACAGGTCTTGCTGCAGTAGAAGAGTGGTCTCAGCTCTCTGAGCCCTCGTGCCTTGATGTGAACCGCAGCCACCTTCACTGCAAGAGTTCAGCTGTGCAGGCCCAGGTTATCTCATGGGCGTGACTAATCCAGCACGGTTTATTTTGGGTCGCAGTTCACCTGGAAAAGCTCCCCTGGGAGCTGGAGGGAGCAAGGGGATGTGTGTGCGTGGGTCCAAACTTCCCCATGTCCCCTCTCACCCCTCATTCCTTGCTGCCAGTGCCCACCCATGGGAGGTGGTGGTCCTTTGGTGCCACCTTCCCAATGTGATGCAGGCGCAGGAGCTCTTGGGAGGCTCCAACAGCTCTAGCGGAGACAGCATCTTCTCACTGGGCACTCACTGGATCTTAATATGCACAGCACTGGATCTTAACATGCGCCTTGGTGATCCAGAAGCCAAACAGAACACAACTCCCTCTCCTCCAGTGATCCACTTGCAAGAGGGGTTATGTGCCTGTATGGGAAATTCTGGGCAAATCTGGGTTATCTGAAGGCATGGGCTCTGTGTAGTCAGTCTTATTTTCATGTAATTTTTAAGGATAAGGGGTATGTGAGCTGTGGGATATTGCTATTTTTAAAAAAGGAAATTTGTACTGCAACTCATTTGTACTTAAGTAAACTGCCTTTCTGACCCTTTTTCCTTGAAATTGCTCTGGTTTCCCTCCAAAAATCATGTTGGTAGAGAGAAGAGCCCCTGCCCTCTCTGATGGCCAGCTCTGCTTCAGCTTCTGCGAGGCAGAGGCTAAGAGATTGCTGTGGCTGGCAAAAGAAGGCATGGGAAGAGACAGTGAATAAACATTAAAACTAGACAAATTCAGGCTCAGTAAAGGTGTACATTTTTCACAGTGGGCAGATATAACCATCGGAGCAATTTTTTGTAGGGATTTGGTGGATCTTCCGTCACATGAAGGCTTTAAATCAAGCCTGCAGGTACCTTGATATGCTTTAAGCAGAACTTGCAGACTTGATTCACAATTGCCTGAGTGAGGTTTTTTGGTCTGTTATGTACAGCTGGACAGAGCAGATGGTCAGAAAAAGATCTCCCTAAGAGATCTGTGTTTAAATAAGCAAACAAACAACCCCCTTGAAAGTGATATCCACACATACAGATGGATGAAAATTACAAGTCCTTAGCAAGACTAGAAAAGGAAATGTTTGTCTGCTGTAACTGACCTGTTTTGGTATTCCAGATGCAGGCTAATTTGCAGGGAAATGTGGTAAACTGTTCATGCTGAGGACAATGTTAAGTTGGGGCACTTGTTGGGGGAATGACCCCCACACTCTACAAGCCCCATGGTGTTGACAGGAGCAGCCCCCAGTGGTGTATCCCTGCTTCCTAACTTTGGATTCCCACCCACACCTGAGTGAGGTGCTTCAGGTCTCTGAGCAGTGCCTGGAAGGGTGCAGAGCAAGGCTGTCCCAGCTAGGCAGCACATGGGGAGGCTGGGCTTCTCTTTACACCCAGCTGCCCAGCCGGGGTCTGTCTGTACAGCTCGCCGGGTGCTTGGACCAGGCCCCTCTCCCGTAACAGCCAACCTGGGAAGGCCCCAGCCCTCCCAGAGAATGTCAGTGAACAGTTGGAGCTCTTCATTAGAGAGAACCTAATTAGACATTTATTATTTATGTGATTTTACATTAATGGCCTGGCAACAAGATTTATTTCTCAACTTATTTGTTTCACAATGTGGTTTCTTCAGCAATCAATTGATATTTGGTTAGCTTAATAACTATCTTGTTAAAATTAAATTAAATGCTACTCTGATTTAACTGTATTAAAATAAATGTTGTCATTGTTAATGAAATGCAAATAACTATTTAAATTGTGGCAACGCTTCATTGAGTTGCCACTGTTGAGTGGAAGGATGTTGAAGAACACGCCAGTGAGGCGGGGGATGACAGGAAGTGCTGAGAGCTGGGACCCCAGCCAGCACCAGCAGGGCAAATGGAAGCTTCCCCCTGGCTCTAGCAGGTCCTGGATGGTAACTGCAGTGGTGTGTGAAAGTAGTTCCTCTGTTTAGATAGGATACCTGATCTTTTAACTTTCACTGTCTGATATGCCCCCTAGGCTAGGTAAAACACTCTGGCTATGAGCATCTAAAAGCAGATGCAGGTCCTTCATGTCTAAATAAATAACAGTGAGTTAAAATAAGAGGTCCTCAAGCTTTCCCTGCAGTGTGGGACAAAACCTGATAGAACATTGGTCCCTGTGCTTATTCATTTCCTGGCATCGTGTGTTCCCGTGCACAAAGGCCTGAGCCTGCTGCCTTAGCAGATTGAGATAGAGGCAAGGATAGCAAGAAGACTTCTCTGCAGGTTCCTGCTGTACAAATGCCTGCCCCTCTCACCTCCCCATAGCACCCCCTTCCTCTGGCAGGTAGCAAGCATAGACATGGAAAAATCAGTTTGGGCTGGAAATAAGGATTTATGAGCAGACAAAGCAGCTCGCTTGTCTCTGCTGCTCCTTAGGTCTGAGGAGAAACCTCTGGGTGCAGGCTGTAGGTTGCCACACACCAGCAGACTGTGGACCTCTGCAGACCTTTCCATCCCTGTAGATGGAAAGAACGATGCCCATACAAAAGTTAAAATGTGTTCAGAGCTTTCCACTGATATGGATGCCTACATGAAACAGTAGAAACAGCAGCTAGAGTTAGCTAGAGTCATTAGGAGAAAAGTCCTGATGTGTTGCCAAAGCTTTAAGCTGAAACTACGCGATCTGAAATGCGTGGTGGGTGGAGTTGATCCAGCTTCCTTTGTAGTGGGCATGATACCACTTGTGACTGCAGCAGGAGCCAGGGCAGGGCTGCCCGTGTGAGACACAGAGAGAGAGAGAGGTGAATGCAAAGGTCGACCTCCACAAGTAGGGTCAGGTGTACATCCCTGCCTTCAGAGGGGTCTGTGTGCTGCCCAGAACAATGGAGAAAATCAAGACAATGGTGCTGCATGAGCAACTGGTCTTGTCTTTTGTTTACGTGTGCAAATAAATTGTTCATTTATATCACTGGGGGCCAAATTTGTATGCACAAGTCCTTGTTACTGAGTTACAAGTACTGCAAGGACAGTTGCCTGTACAAAGTTGGAGCAATGCCTGCAGCGAAATCCTTGAAATAACTAAGTGCAAAAAAGGATTGGCCACAGGGTGAGTTCCCAGTCTTTCTCTCTGCAAGCATGGGCACATCCAGGCATTTAATATTTACACAAACCGTGTAAGCAGTTAACTGGGCAGCAAAGAGCAAACTCCTAAAACAAACCATACTGCAGTTTGTAACACTTGTATTTTTGCCCATATGTGTTACCAGTTATTGACACAAGTGCAAGGAGCACATGTGGATGCTATAGGGAGGCATTATTCAAGATGAAGTACTGTACCGGATCTGCATTACCTTCACAGTTCAGATATACAGGCAATTCAATGCAGGCATGATTTAAAAAAATTATTATTTTATTTTATTTTTGTTTCTGGATATAATGATGCAACAGATCTAATCCTGGGGGATATAATAGATAGAATGAAGAATCAGGGAAAAAAAGGAGTTAAGTTTAGCTCACTATGAAGTGTGCAAAGATTTAGACTTGGTGTGGTTTTTAATAAACTTAGATGAACAACATATGATGCCTTGTGTTATATTAATCTTCCAGCGCTTGATGTTTCATGTGATTTTCCAGCAGCTTTCATTTATTGAATTCCCTGCTTAGATTTTTAGTGAAAAGCAAAGAAGATTATGAAACATCCTGTTTTTAATTCTAATTTAATTGCATACAATTAGCTAAATACATCATTTGCTACAACTCCAGTTAATACATAGTTAAATGTAATTTTTACAAGTTTTCCAAATGACATATTAATAATATTTGATATCATTAGCATTAGATTGCAAAAATATTTGCATACTGTTTATTAGGGTGTGATATGATGCGATTCTTCAATGGTTGACTATGTAGGTAACCAAGGATTATGAAATAATTCTCAACCTATACCCTGGATTTTAAAGCTTCCAGATTTGTTTGTTTATTTTAGAAAAGAATAAAGTCAAGTTCCTGACATTGTTTTTGTGGCATGGTTTTCTAGAGTAAGTGCATTCAGCCTTATTTCTGTTCAGACTACACTTTTATAGTTACACTTAGCTGAACCCCAGCTCCCTGAAGTTTGGTTTCTTTATTCTTCTCTGTTTTTCAGTCTGCCAAGAATGATGAGGGGAAAATTGATCCTGCCTTGGGGATGAGGGACTGGAGTAAATGATCTCTGTGGGGCCTTTTCAACCCCATTTTTCTTTGATCCTGCATATTTTGGAGCTGTCATACATCCAGCCGGATCATGGTGGAGTCAAAGCAAACTGGTGTCCACGCTTGGCTGCCACATCTATACTGAGAAAAAGAGAGTAGCGCAGCTCCAGCCATCACTTGGTGGTTTTATAATGATTGTGCTGGTGAGACAGGGAGATACAGGGCTCTCTCCTGGCTTGGGTGTTACTGCCACTGCCCCAAGGGATTTAGTACTGGGTTGAACCTCTAGCCTCCAGGCTTTTCACTGAGTCCTGGGATTCTCGCTGCCTCGCAGCTGGAGGGAGCTGCTGTGGTTCCTGACTGTGCCGAATGCCCTTCGCTGCAGGGCCTGGAAGATACGGCGTTAGACAGTAATGCACTGTGCTGCAGTTGCAGAGAAATTGGAAGTGTTGTCTGGTGTTGTGCAGCACAGCAAACCAGCAGCAGTTTGTGCCAAGCTGTGCCAGCCAGCGGTGTGCTGGAAACATCAGGATATTGCAAGAGAGACTTGAGGTTCCAGATTTCATGCCGGGTTTGAATTTTGTCTCTCCTAACCCTGGGGATGGCTCACTCCAGGGCTTTGGTCTGGCCCAAAAGCAATGACAGGAAGCATTTGTTAACTTGAAATGACATTTGCCTTTCCAGGGCCACCCAGTATCTGGGCTTGCCTTTCCAGGGCTACAAGTACTTCCAGGTGTTTGGGGTAGAGCCATATGCAAAAACATCCTTTTCAAGAGCAATAGTGCTCTGCCACTTGTGCTGTCTGCAACATGGAAGCCACAACAAACAGGAAACCTTAGGGATGAGGGTCAGGCAGAAATATAGATTCTGGCAACTGGTTGGAAACATCTAATAATAATGACTAATTTAGAAAAATCAAGATGAGGTGTTACTTTAGTCGTGATGCCAAGTTCTGGGCTGAGTGGCCTGGAGGATGGAGCTCGTAGATGTGATGAGCAGAAGCTGCAGCAAAGCAGTAGGACTCTGTATTTATGCAATACTATGGCGTTTGTGATTTGCTTTGAAAATAACTACAAGTAGCTGCAACTCAAGAAATGCACAAACTGTGCCCCAGAGCTGTCTTTACTTTCCTCAGGGATCACCCCTGACAAGAGGGGAGTTTAACCTATGTTTTTCATGGAGTCTTTGGGCTGGATACCTGTGTCTGTACTGGTGGCAACCCCCGGCAGGCAGAGGCTGTGAAGGCTGTTTGACATCTGTGGGATGTAATGATGAGCTCACGGAGGAAGAACAATTGCTTTGGCTTTCATTGTGTCCTTCTGGATTTTTGTTCAAAAGTCCAGCTACAGGATGCTCGTGGAGGGTTTCTTTATTTCTTTCCTTCTTTCTTTGTCTCTTTTAGCGTCTTGAGACAAAACTGTTTAGCAACAGAGCTTAACAGAGTGGAAAGTAACAGCAAAGAGCAAGCAGTGAGAGGTGAGGTGAACATGAACTGGTTTCCGCAGTCTTTGACAGCTCATCTGGTGGGAATAATGAGTAATTTATGTAGCATTCCCCACTTCAGATTATCGAGTGGCTAGACTGAAGCTGGGAAACACTCCAGGTCCAAATCAGATACAACAAAGGGCATATTTGTAGTCCTTTGTGTATTCCTTTATTTTACTCTTTTTTATTAATTTCCTGATACTGAGAGTATTTGGGGGGTGGGGGAGGGAAGACAAAGTTTCACATCCCACACTCTGTCCTCGTGGTAGTCGCTCAGGGTGTTGGGATCAGCACATTCATGGCAGGTCTGTGAGGCTGCACTGTGAGGTTTGGATGAGATTTGGCATCAGGTCCTCTGCCGTGCTCTGCTGCAGAATCTGTCATGTCCTTGATTGAGCCCACCACTGATCAGTGAGAAGAAACTGAAGAAATAAAGTATTTAGGTTTAGTTTACCAGTAGGGAAGGGTCACTGTGAAGTACCACCAAATCATTTGCTGGTTTACAAGCAAGTCAGTGTGCCTCTTCAGATCCAGACTGACACTCAGCTAGTTCTGCTTTGTCCCAAAATCTGGGCTACCAGAGGATGGCTGCCTCCTTGGTAGAAAGCACAGCCAGGGCAAAACTGGAGTCCCTGTCCCTGCAGTCTCAGCCCATACAGCTGCTCCTCCCTAGCTGTGTCTGGCAAACAGCCTGAATTTGTAACCTAGTGGCCGTGTGTGCAGTCCCATCTCACTCAGAGTCAGCCTTGCTTTGAGTGTCTTGTCCTGCCTTAGGGAAGGATGAAGGTCAGAGAAGTACTTCGCCAGGGGTATGACTTCTCCCAGCTGGCCAGGGCTGAAGACAACTTCTCATCTTGGAGCAGTTCAAAGAAAGGCAATTAAATCTCTGAATTAAGTAAATTCAGAAAACAGCGTTTTCATTGAAAAGCTCCAGAAAAAAAATCTAAGGGAGAATGTGGTCCAGATGATTCTAGATGCTGACCCTATCAGCTGCTGCCTCCAAAACGGTCATCCCAACCTCATCCCTACTAGCTGTGCAACTACTCTGTGTAATGGAGACACTTGCATGTGTCAGGATGATGCTCTGGGGCCTGAACATGCCAGGGGAGCTGGGGTGACCGGTTGAGACCCCTGGGAGTGCTGCACCTGCCTGAGTCCTGCCTGCCCTCCTCACGCTTTGGAAGGGTTTGTGCAGCTGGGTTCTGGTTGCCTAAAGACAAATGATACACAGTGGACTGGGAAATGTCTCCTATTCTGTAAAACCAAAACGAACCAGCAAAATCCAAATAAACCTCCTAGAGGCCTTTTCCTACTGCAAATATTCTGTACAAAGGGGTTAGGATAACTTTTGTTGGCAGGGGCGAAAATGGGATTTTGGCTGGCAGTATATTTTGCCTGTTTTGCTGCTAATGAAATCACATGCTACCCATAATGGTTAAGGGCATATCACCTTACAGATTGTAAATAACTTTTTTGGGTAACCATTAAACAAATTTAGATGTGCCATACTTATATTATTCACATGAGCTAGGATTATTGGAAGTAGTGTTTCTTTTCCATTGGAAATCTTTATAAGCAAATTTAACGTTTCTATTAGTTTCTGAACACGTATGTCCTTGAAAAAAATATGCCATCAATTCCTCTGAGCCTGATGCTCTCCAACTGCAATCCTTTTATGCCATTGCACTCATCTTTTGCAGACAACATTACTCGCTCTGGTTTTATACTAGTACGTCTAGAAATAGAATTAGGTCTTCTACCTCCAGTCAGCATTATTCGGCATTAATCCTCTTTGGCAGAGGGAGCAGCCAGCTCGCTGCCAGCTGCTGGCAGGTCTCTGTGAAGCACTGGAGTTGATGTCAGTTTTAAGTTTCAGAAGCTGAAAAATGCATACAGTGTTCAACAGAGAGATGTCGTAAGTTTCTTTAAGATGAGTGAGCACACTTAAAATTTAAGGCAGCTCTTAGGATGGGCCCTCTGTACTCCCATGAGCATTTGGTAGCTGCTAAGAGAGGAAAACCAAGTGAATCATCTGTTTTTTCCATTCTTATGGCAATTTACTGTGCTAGCATCTCAATATCTCAGTTTGTCTGTAAAATGGACAAATCGCTCACCTCGACACTCCACCACAGAGTAATGAAACTTATCTCATATCCTGCAGTGATAATGTTGTAATTGTAGCAACGGCCATCAAAAGGGCTGAAAGTGTTCAAAGGAGAAGTTGTTATTTTATTTTTGTGAGTGAGGGAAGTGAAACAGAGAATGGTGATGACCTGTCACGGGGGCAAGTGGCAGGAGCCAGGTTTTCTCACACCCCCTGCCGCTCCTTCGGGGCATCAGGTGTGAAGTCAGGAGGAGCAGTAGGGACACTGCCATAACACAGGAGTCTTCTTGTACCTCTTGAAATACTCTGGCTCCGTAAGCAGCACATGTCTGTAGGATATTGGCTTGCCTGTGTGCAGGGGTAGCTCCTGCAGAGCCTCCTTGGGGGTTTGCAGGTAGGATCAACTGCATTTTCCTTGCCGGATCAGGACTGGGTCTGTCTGTTGTAAGAAGAGATATATCTGTAGTTCTCTCCTCTAAAATATGATATTAAGATTTTCATAATGCCGTTGCTAATACATGCTTCCTCACCTTGTTCTCCTTTTATCAATATAAATCTACTTTTTCTCTCCTTTTAAGCAAAAGGCTAGTATTTCTTTCCATCCCACACAATCTAAGCCTAGAATACCTGCAGTTAGCTTAAACACTACTAACAAAACCTCTACATTTTACAAAGAGTTGGAGGCAAGGTGATGTAAAATTCAAATACAAGTATATGAAAGCCAAACTAGCCTTTGGATAGCTATGGATAATTCTTTCTGTCCCATAAAAGACTAGTAGTTCATACAGTTTTTCATACTTTAGTTGCTGAGATTTCATACCAATTATGGTATTTATTTAAAATAACAAGCTATGTGAGTGCATCCAATTTCCAAGAACCCCATTGCCACAGTTCATTACAAGCTATGATTAGTGACGGGATTACATTGTTAATGTCTGCAGGTATTCGGAATATTAGACCTGCCTTTTGTGTGTCGTTCTCCTTTCTAGTTACCTGGGACTTGTCTGCTTATATTCCGTCACCTCAAATCTTTACCAACCAGAAATTATACACTTGTAAAACAGACATGCTGCTCTGTTACAGTGAATCAATGGCTTTGCTCTCAGTCCTCTTTCTATGTGTTATTAAAAATAAAAGGTTTTCTACATACAGCATGAGTGTTGTTGCTGATTAAAAGTTTGCATTGGGGTTTGAACTGAATCCTCAGCACAAGAGTGAAGGTAAAAGTTTGCTGACAGCTTGCAACTTTATGACATTTTTCTTTGAAGTTGGAGGTGAGAGGGGAAGACACAATGATGGATCTTGGTGTCCTTTTAGAGAAGGCTTGGATGAGGGACTAGAGTTTGGTCTCCAGAAGACTGAGTTTTATTTTCTCGTGCAAGCTGGTGTTGGCTTAGACTATGTTCAGATGCTCAGCTGAATTTTTGGCCAACTTGTGGTACAGATCTACTGTTCTGATTCGTTTGTAACATCCCTAGAATATGGCTTAACTTTCCCACTAGCCCGTACTTTCATTAAGAAATCATGTATTTAAGAAATCATGTATTTTACAGCCAAAACTTATGGCTCCAGTTTCAAATTCTACAGGGAGAAGCCAGCAATAGTGAGGTTTGCTGGGGCTCCTTGAAGGTGTAGGACAGCCCATACAACCCTGCAACAGCTGCAGAGGCTTGTTAAACAGCAAGGGCTTGTGGTCCTAGAGATTTGGTGGGTTAATTCACATTAGAAACACTTCGGCGTTTTAGGTGCAAGAAGCGTAAATCGTAGAAGGGTTTCGGTTGTAAGGGACCCTAGAGATCATCTAGTTCCATCCCCCTGCCATGGGCAGGGAGGCCACCCACTAGATCGTGAATATATAAGTAGGTATATCCAGGCATGGAGTGGTTAAGCTTTCTTCTTAAATGCAGTCCTCAGAAATGCGTGTACTGCCCCATACAATGGGTAGAACAGTCCCTCCGTGGAGCTCTGAAATACTGGGTTTGGAGTACGGCAGCAGGGGGAGCAGCATTTGCCACACTCATAGGACAGTACTCAAATGACAGGTTTGAGCTGTGTCTGTCACCAGAATTTATTTTCCAATGGAAACCTAAATTACCTGCAGGTAATCTAAACAGGACACTTGCAGAAGATTTTAGTCTCTGTATTGCTGCAAGAAGAATGAGATAGTTTCAGTTCAAGTGAAAAGAAGCCCTCATTCTGAGCCCTGTATTAACATACTTTTCATTTCTTTCTTTCCAAGTTGACCAAACTGAAAGCAATCTGCCTCAAATTTCAGAGTCAAGATTTTGTGCCAAGATTAGCTATAAAGTGGGTCAACTATTCAAAGCTGGTAATTTCTGTGAATATGGGATTTGTACCAATTTGTTGTTATCTAAAATGACTAATGTTTCATAAAAACAAATTTCTGCTTGTGGATTGCTCTGAGAGTGGCAAAGACTGCTTTTGTACCAGTGTGTCACTCTGGCACTGCTCATGGGTGACTGGTGACTTCAGCCAGGCAGGCCTGTCTCCCTCCTCGAGCACTGCTGGTTGAGGTGCAGAAAGGCAGGGTTGCTCTTGAAACAATCCAAGAAAGAATGGGAGTCCTTTCTGGAGTGAAAGAGGAGCTATGCCAGATGGATTACAATGGTTTTTTAGGTCATCTAATGTTGTTTAGGGAAAAAAAAGACCTTTATAATATATATTTGCAACCATATAGCCCCCCAAGACCTTCCTCAGGTCTCAGCCAATTGTCAGGCTTGTACATGTTGAACTGGTCAGTGTAATAGTGAGAGGTCTAATGGATACATTCAATTCAGCATTAATACCTCTCCTAGCTGAGTTTTGCCATAATTTGGTCATTTTGCATCCCCCTGGGCCTGAGCAGGAGCCCACCAGGCATGGGACTGCAGGGAACATCCCCTGCCATGGTTCTCACCCATGTGTGATCTATACCCTCTCCCTCTTCCTTCCTTTTCCCATGGCTTTCTGCCCTGGCAGCAAAGCTCCTTGCTGCAGGACAGGCTGTGGGATGAAGCCATCTCCCTGTGGAAGGGGTGGGTCCTTCTGAGCCCCTTTTTCAGGGGTACCTGGACTGGCTGGGGTGGTCTTCAGTAGATTCTAACACGTGGGCCATGGCAGAGCAGAAAGAAGCAGATGGGTGCACACTAAAAGCAAAGGACCTTTTGGCATGCAGTCATTAGCTGCTGCCGAGTGCATTAGTCCTCTTATGTCTTTCAGAAAGTCATCGTTTTATAACAGAAAATTGCTATTTTGTTTCAAGTAGACTTAATTTCTATAATAAGAATAAAGCCTCTTAATTAGGGTTATGAAGAAGCAGAATATCACGTGCTGAATAGGAAGGGCAGTAGCTGCTAAGCTCAGGGAGGGGGATGGGCTGTGGAAGGGACGATGGGTTTTCTCTGGCATGGTGTAGGGTATGGCCCCGCACCAGGGTGGCTGCACGGGTGTCCCGCAGCCCAGGGGGCTTGTGGATGGACAGCTGCTGTCCGGTGCCACTGGAACAGCGCCGGCGAGGGGTGCTTGGCCTCTTCCGGCAGCAAGGCTTTCATCTCCGTGTGCTGTAATCCCTGCTCTTCACAGCCTGCCCGGCACCTCTGCCTTCGGCCGCTGTTCCAAAAACCCTGCTTTTTGCCAGGGGACTGGGGTGGATGTTGTGCGGATTTGGCTCTGTCAGAAAAACAAATTTTGAACATTTATGTTCAGTTGGTGTGATTTTGAGATTGGCTCAGCTACTGATACTACCTTTGTTGCTAGCATCCCGTTGCAAGTGACCAACTGTAGCGTGTCGTTTCTTGGTCTCCCCTTCGCTCACCGTTGCCAGTTAATTAAATGACACTTCCATGTACTTAGTCAAGTCCTCTAATTAACGTGTTCCTTAGGCTGAGGTTAGATGGAGTGGCCTGTCTCTGGTAACAGCAGGGCGTGTTCCGGTGGAACACGCACTGCTCCCGAGGGGGACGGGAATAGTGAGGGGGTGTGAGCCGCTCCGGTGGAGCAAGAGAGGGGCTGAGAGCATCCTGCACCCATTCATTGTCAGCCATCACCACCTAGTGGCAAAAAGGCAACGTCTGGATTCATCTGCCACCTTCCGCGTCTCTTGCAAAGCTATTTTTGCCTAAAACCCGCATTTTCAAATAGGATACTCATTTGCCGGTCTTATCCTGGACTCACACCAGCTTTTGTAACTACGCAAAATTTCGTTCCGTGCAGAGAATCACTTCTGCCCACTGCAAACTGACATCTAAACTGACTCATATATGTTGTCTCCTGGACACCTTGAGTGTGTACACAGATAAAATGGAAGTGTTTTATTTACGTTTTGCTCAGAAAGTGAACCGACCTTTGACATCACCCAGACTCACACACCCAGAGTCACAGCACCAATCCTGAAATCCAAGGAGGTGGGCATCCGTGGTGTAGGTTTTCATCTACTTACATCAAGGGAATAGAATCCCCTGTCCCCAAAATAAATGATAATCTGGTTCTTCTAAGTCCTTTAGTGGTGTACCCTAGAAAATGAGGGTGGTGATACTATATGGTATTGAGGTGGGAAGGGCACCTCCATTTCCTCATTAATAAGTGGTTAGCAAAACGAAAGAGTTACTGAAGTCCACTAAGAGAATAAATGGGAATAGAAACTATATTGTTGTCCTGGTCCATTCTTTAGCACAGGCCATGATAATCTGTTTCAACTGCCTTAGTTGTGTCTTCATTTTCATTCTCCCCACCCACGCTTCTGGAATCTTAAACTTATGCCTGTCCCCTGGCAAATGTTCCTCATTGTTCACTTGGACTCAGTCTTTTGTCTTCTGCTTGTTGCCGTCATCTGCTCCCTGGGAGGGGAGTCTACAGGTGAAATCTGGATAATATCTGGTAACAACATTTTCTTTAGAAAGGGACTACAATAAAACTTGTCACCGACAGCTCAGTGTGCTCACTGTGGCAATTAAATTAGCTGACAATGGAGTTATGGCTCCTTCATTTAGTGGTGATTATTCTTTTAATTTCATTATTTCCTAATGGATAAAATGTTTAATGCCCTTAGGAAGTATGTTGGCAAGGTGTTTGCTGGCAGAGCAGTCTCCCTCTGCCCCATCACTGAACTAGTTGACTCCCAGCATGGCTGAAATACTCCTCTGCCTCTGGGGGACAAGAGAAGGGTAGGATGAGCTTGTGTGTGCTCAAAAGCTGCCCTTTGACATGGTCTCTCTGTGCTTTTTAAACCCTGTTTTAAAGCAGCTGTGTGCAAGAGAGTTTTTCAACCTACCCCCATGCCTTCCATTACCCCAAATCTTCATAGGGTTGGTGGGGAACTTAGGCAGGCTTGGGAGGTGCACAGCCACGCTGGCAGCCACAGGAGAGTCATGGCTCTTGTCACAGAAACGGGTTCAGCTCTCATAAATCCAATTTGCTTCGCCTGCCATTGCCAGGCTTTGGGTGATGCCTGATCCATCCCTTGGTTCCTCAGGCTAATCCCCACAAAGGGCTTCTGCCCGGGGGTGGCCCCAGCATAGCTTGGCACGAACACCGCGGCATACCCTGGCAGCATGCAAAACCGGTGACTTTCACGTGCTCCTCTTGAACAGGTGCCTGCACAAAGCTCGAGAGGGTGGGATAATTAAACCATGCCATATTTGGGAGGTCACCTCTCTAGCCCGGATGTCAGAAGGGTTGGTAGGCAAGGCAGGCTGACATGGAAACAATTACAGGCTCACTGATGGGGGAGTTTCTTAGTGTAAGCCTTGTGGATTTGGAGCAATGCTGGTTCGTGATAAAATACTCCTATTTTACTGCCTGCTTTTTTCTTCCCCATGAGAAAAAGTTTTAAAAGTATCTTCAGAGCCTACTATTTTCTGCAAGGGGGAAAATTTTCTGGAAATTTGCTATAGATGAATATGTTGTGTGATGCCAAAAGTGATTTTCAGGGAAAGGTGTATATACAATTCCTGGACTAGCTTGTTGGTAGCTTCATTTTGAAAAGTTTCTTTTGGGGTTTCTCTCTAATACTGATAGAATATTAATATAGAGTAAAATCAAAACAAAACCAACCTTCTTTTGGTTGTTTTCCTGACCCTCTCCTAGTGTGCACACCTGAGCATGTATGTGTGTGGTTCATATGACCAATATTCAGCCTCCTCTCTTTTACAAAAGCACCCCAATAGTGCTGGCTGGTGGGAAATCAGAAATCCCTTCAGGAGCAGAGATCTGTGACACCTGCCTGAGCTGTACTTCAACAAAGGGCAAGTACCATCTGTGTAAAATTTTTTATGAAAATACTTCTGAAGTATAGGACACTCAGCCAAGGTTACCCTTGTTCTCCAGCTGAGAGGTGATGGGCTGCAGACGTCCTCTCAGAAACACAGCCCTCTGACCTTTGGTCACTCCACCGCCTGTTTGCCAACAGGCATGAGAGGCATGAATGGCGACAGGCAGACTTGTCACCCGGGCAGCGCAAAGCCGGCAGGACAAGTGGGAATGTGCCACCTTAGTGCAGCAGCTGCCTGCGGGCTGCCACAGAAAGCATTTTGCAAGTGTCTCTGGTGCGATGCGGTGACTTACCAGCAGGCTGAGGTTCAGGGATAAGTGCTGCATGAGCCTTCTCTCATGTTGAAGGCACTGAGTTGGTAGAAAGGAGGGAGCTCGGGAAGCAGACAAAAAAATCAGCAAAGTTCTGTAAAGGAAAGCACTGCTGTGGGAACTGGCTGCCAGTCAGTGGGGTGAGAGTGTGGCAGAACTGCCAGCGCCCATCCAGCTGCCATCAGTCACTGAGCAGAGATAGGAGGGAAAAGGACTGGGAGCACACAGAAGTCCCCCACTGCTGACAAGTTCCCCGAGCTCAGGTTCCCACTGTAAGGCAAATATGCATGGCTTGAACAAATACTGTGGACAGAGTTTGGGGAATTTCTTGGAAGCCCCAGTGCTAAAGTCTATTACTATGAAATTAGTAATTAGGCTGCAAAACATGTGTGTAAAGCGTGATTTAAGGACTGAATGTGTCAGGCTGTATCTATGCTGTTGTTTTGTAGGTCAAAACCCCTAAGAAACAGCAGGCAATAATGAGGCCCCCATCCTTTCACTGCTGCCTTATGTGTGACTCTGGCTTTCCCTCATCTCACACCAGCACACACTAAATTCCTCCAACCTGTCACATTTATCTTTAAAAGTGACTTCTCTAGGAAGTGGAGTATCTCTCTTCCTCTTTCCCTCCCAGCTCAGAAGAACCTCTTCCTCTTTCATAACATTCTAATGAACTCAAAACCTGTTGTATATATTTTTTTCCATGATTTTATGAGAAATTCAAGCCAACTTTTACCTGCTTGCAGTGCGAGATGCTAGGACTGAGACAGCGAGAGGGGAAAGGCTTGTCAGACCAGTGACTGCATTTAATTTATGCTGCTTGTTTCTCCTTCTCCTTGGAGAGATGTGCAAATGAAAATTCAAGAGACCAGAATAAAAAAAGCATTGCTAGATAGAGGGTGGCATTAGCAACAAAATGGAAAAGGACATTTTGTTTGTGTTGCAGCAGGATCTATTTTTAAGAGCTTCATGTAGTAAAATCACTTCTGGGATTATTTTTTCTAAAAAACAATAAAAAATAATGCCCATGCTCACTGCGGAGAGCACTAAAATAGTCCACTCCAGCCACTTCAAACAGGATGTATGGAAACAACCAGCATTAGTCTGAGGTAAGCACAAATAGAGGCAACTATCTGATGACGCAGAATAAAGAGAGAGAAGAGCTGGATTTTGCTCAAGTAGATTGAAAGAGCCAGTGACATTGGAAGGATTATTAGGGATGATAGAAGTGACAATTTGTTTGACCTAGTAACTGCTGTAATTGGTGGCCATCTCTTTGAATATGAATATCCCACTGAATATTTCCAGTAACTCTCCTTGAAACAAAACAAACGTGTTCAGATCTCCTCTGGGTAGGGGGAGGCTTTTGTTACTCCTGAGTCGGAACTGGGGGGAGGGATCAGATGTCATTAAGTGCTCTAAAAACATGCTCTCTCTTCAACTGGCAGGAACATCTCAAAGTGATTGGTTTTTTCTATGTATAGCTCTAATTAAAGGTCTGGGTTTCAATTAGTCTGTTGTTTTCCTGGCCTAAAATGTCACATGTCTGTCAGAACATTTTGTTTTAAGCAGAAAGCTCACCTGTAAAGGGCCAGCCAGTACACATACTGCTCTGAGATATTTTTAGTTATAAATGAGGTGGGATTTTAAAAATTTATATGGGAATGAGGCATCCAGGACTTAATGTGTGGGAAATGAAGTTTCAGAGACCTTGCAGGTGCAGAATGAGTACATAAACAGCATTGTGCTTGAACAGATAGAAATGGATACATGTTTCGATCTGAGGCCTTGGCGAAAGCTGCCTGAGTTAGAACAGTGAGCTTTTTACAGTTTAAAGCAAAAATGTAGTTTTGTCGTTTTTAAATAAGTATGCTTTATAAAAGTAGAAATGTATTTTTAACAAGTAAAAACATGCTTTATGTAAGAAATAATAGTGATAAGTAAAAGAGTTAAGAATTTTGAGTTTAGCAAAATACCATATATAATAGAGTTTCTTAGAAAGTTAAAATGTAGCAATATAAGCCTGTATAACAGACCTTAATAGCAATATGATGATTGGTTAAAAAAGTACGCATTGCGGTAAAATCATACAGTAGTGATTGG
>VZTE01002686.1:2423884-2442130 GCA_013397775.1 Eulacestoma nigropectus
GCAAAATACCATATATAATAGAGTTTCTTAGAAAGTTAAAATGTAGCAATCTAAGCCTGTATAACAGACCTTAATAGCAATATGATGATTGGTTTAAAAAGTACGCATTGCGGTAAAATCATACAGTAGTGATTGGTACAAACGTGTTAGCAAGCTTTGTGGCATTTGCTTATTGGCTTAAAAAAGTATATGAGGCCTTGTAGAAAAAAGTAGAAAGGCGAGGCTACCTCGGCTGCTGCTACAGGGGCATCTGTGCCTGCTGCAGCTGCCACTGCCATTGCTGCTATTGGTACTGTAATTGCTTCTACCTCTGACATCAGAGATGCTGTTTGCACGTCTCTCCTATCTCACCCTTCAATAAACATGAGACTGATTCAGCAATAAATCATCTCTGTGACATCTCTCAGTCATCCCAATCCCCGTAATCCCGGCACTAATGAAATTCACTTTGATGTGAGCATACAACCCACCAAGGTGCCTCCAAAGCGTCTCAAAGGGTAAAATGTGGTAACTATGCTTCAAATTCATTTTCAAAGGTGAGTGGTCAACTTTCTTAGAACACTTTCAGATTTAAAAAATATTTTACAATTGACATTTCCTGACTTCAGAAGTCCCCAAGGGTAGAGCTGGTTACACTCAGCCTGGTGCAGGTACCTATTCTTCTCAAATGTTGTTTCTGTTAATGAGACAGGAACCTGGTTCCCCCATGGGAAAACCTCTCTTTCCAAGTCTAACCAGAGAGATACCTGATGACATGATGGCTCTGCAACTAGCAGTGTGTGAGGGAGACACCACCACTGACATTTCCTGGGAGCCCCTCTGCCCTTCATTTCCTTTGCCTGACCCTTCCCTCCACTTCTCCTGCCTCTGCTTTGGGCAGGTTATCTGACCCTGTGGGTCACCTCAAAAATGATTTTCAGGCACCATTACAGTAGGAGAGCAGCAGGTGACACGTGTGAGCTGTGCAGGCAGGATGGAGTAGCTGTCTGCAGGTTAATTTGTATTTGGGAAGGGTCACAACCCGACTTCACTGACATGAAGTCGTTATCTGAGGGATAAACCAAAGTCCAAGCTGCTGCTGCTTGGCTTTTTCTCTGCTGTTTCGGAGGCTTTTGTAAGAAACAATGTATTTGACAGTTAAATGACACAGTAACTGAGAAATATATCTTTATTATTAGAATGTTTATGTTCTAAAAACTTTTATCTGGGATTACAGTACAATCCGATTTCTTTCTAATTAACTAAACTGGCATTTGTTTAGCAAGTAAATGTAAATTAGGCTTTGAAAAGTTTAAAAACATGCAACTTCTCTTACTCTTTTCCTCTTCCTCCCCGAAAAGGACAACTTACAGTCAAAATTTTGGCATGATAAATAATAAAATAAACATCTCATTTGTGAACTAGTAGTTGCACTTAACTTTGGTGACTAACAGAGTAGATAGGCATTTATAAATAAAAATATTCTTTCAGTGTCAGGTGGATAAAGAAACAGATTAATATAGTTTACTTTATTATCCTTCTAGTGTTCACCCTTATTATCTTCAAAAAAGGTCATTTTTTCAGGTTTGTGGAAGGATGTGGGAAGCAACAGAAAAAAACTCAAGAATGCTTCAACTGTAGCTTGCCTATAAAAGTTGTTGTAACACACAATCTGACCCAAGCCCATGCAACACAATGAACAACTCCTTTTCACCACACACAATGCCTAGCATAAGGCCAAGTGTGGCCTTGTGACAGAGTTAAATAAATACTAAAATATCATTACAACCTAAGTACCTGAATTGGTTTTACACTGTGACTTTCTACTGAAACAGTGCTGAGAAACTTTTAAACATATATCTGATTGTTCCATATACACTATTTAAAATAAAAGTGAGGAATAATACTCTTTCTTCACTCTGCTACTTTCTGGGAGCTCCGTACACTGACAAATGTATGACATCTGTAGTTACCTGATCCTAGCTGACTGATTGGTCATCTTCTGCCTTAAAAATATTGCAACTCGGGTGCTTATTGCAGCAGTAATCATAGTGATACACTGTCTCTTAATATTCAGATCTGCTTACAGACATAGTTATAAAAAATGAAAAACATTTTTCACAAATCTTTGTACACATACTATAAAAATCACCTTCCACATAAACAATTTACATCTGTTATGAGCATTTAAAAAATAAATCACACAGACCTGTCTCACCTATCCTTTCTTTTTCTTGAGAAAACAAATCTCATTAGTAATATCATCAGGATGTTTGTATCTGTAAACATGGCATGAGGATTCATGTTACCAAAAAACTGTACACACAAAAAATCATCTTGATAAATAAATTCTCTGATAAATAAGGATCCTTTTAATTGGCACAAACCAGTGCAAACACACGCATTCCTGTTCTGCAGTCATCTCTAACTGCCTTGCACTTGGGTTCTTAGTTCAAAGTTAGTGATCTCTCAGTCCTGTAAAGATTCTTCAGAGATAAAAATGTGAAGGATTTGGGTTATAATCATGGCCATTTGGGCCTCTCATGCCTGAGACCAAGTACAGGCATCGAACACGAGGCCATGCAATAACACGCTGCTTTAGCTGCACCACAGCTGACAACCTGCCGCTGGCACATGGCACTGAAATTCCTCCTCTGGCCCAGTCTGGCCCGTGCTTGCCAGGGCAGCTTCTGGTCCCCTTGCTAAGGGACACCAGAGGATCCCAAACTTGTACCAACAGACAACGTGGCTGCTGGCAGAATCAAGTTGTTTAATGTATTTATTAAAAGATGGAAATGTGCTTATAGCCAAAAACCCAGGGTAGCAATATACTGCTGTAAACAGCCTTCAAGCGACTTTGAGTAGGCCTTTTGCATCTAAGTATGTCTGTTAGTCACTGATCTTACACCTACCTAAACTGAAAGATTGAATATTTAGGTGCCGATTAAATGGATTCCTCTGAACTTCAGCAATAACACAGATGGAAAATAAATTACCAGGCCACATGCTGCCACTAAAATAATTAAACATACAGCCACAGTACTGCCCAGCAAGATAACTGCAATCATTTAAAATAAGCTCTATAAATGACTAAATAAATAAATAAATACATGAATAAATAGAAAAACCTCTATGTAAACTGAATAAAATGTCACTTCTTTTATAGAGCCCAAAGAGGGAATGGCATAACTAAATAATATAAATCTTCCATATGTATATATTTCTATATATTATCTCTGATATGTTTTGGCATGGCCAGATGGATAGGAAAAAGTAGGATGACTAACTTCATTCAGTGTTTGCTGTGTTGAAGCCAAGTTCCTGTGTTACTGTATATTGCTCACCATTCCTATAGCGGTTTGGCCTTTTTACCCATCTTTGATTTTGCGCTCACTTTCCTGGCAGAGCACATTGGTTCACCCTTCTTTTGTGCTCTCCATATTTCTCTTGGGCAATCAACAGGTTCATAGAAGCATTTCACTGGCTGCAAGCTGGTTTTTTCATCCTTTGCTTTTTTCAGCAAGATCCTTCCTTTTTGAAAGGAATGAGGCTTTGCATCAGGGATGTTATATGAAGCATGTTGACTTCCTCGGCTCCTGAAATTAGTAATAGTGATTATTAATAACTATTATTCAGTCTTGCAAACTGATAGGTCCCCAAAATATCCCAAACCCATACATTTCAGAAGACAAAAATAGTCTTGTTTTACAGAATGAGGCTGCGTGTTAAAAACAGAGCTGCAAGATGAATTGCACTTCTCAGTACTCAAAAGCATTCCTCATTAAAATAACCCCTACGTGTGTTACTGGTGCACTCTTCAGGCACATTCATCTACACTTTTATTCCAATCGGCATTCTGCTGATTTTGGAGTGCTGAGACCTTACTGAGGTCTATAACTTGGTGATCTGCAGGGATTTTAAAGATGCACATGTTCACATCAACCTTCTGCAAAGAACGAACATTCCTTGGTCTTTGGAAGATCACACAGCACCAGTAAGAGTAGAAAGTAGGTGCAGGAACTGTAGGGACTTCTTTGTGGAATCTCAGTGCTGCCCTGGACTGCACCCAGGCCCCAGGGAGCTGCTGCTACTAATGGCTAATAGTTCAGGAAACTCCATGCTCTGCCTTTGTGCTGACCACCCATCTAAGGAAACTTTAGCTTCCCTTTCACGCTTTGATTTAAAACAGGAGAAGAAGAAAGGGGAATACAAAAACTCGTGGGAAGAAGAGTATGGAAGCTTAAAGGCCAAAGTAAGCTGAATTCTTTGTTCTCTCTGTGATGGTTCAAGCCCAGCAAGATTTGCAGAAACTGGTGAGCTCAGGTGGAGTGACGCAAAGTGCCCAGTGCTGCAAAGGCTGAACCATGCACTCTGCTCTGAAATTTTACATTGAAACTGCAGTTCCACAGTTTAGCTAAGTAAGATCATTATAGTCCCTTTTAACGTAATTGTGAAATGTTTTACAGTAGATACATGAAGTGTAACAGCAGAACTATGAACATAAGGCCCCAGCTCACATCTACCCAGCTCCTGTGACTGAAGTGAAGAACAGATGTGCTGATGTACAAGTCGATTTCTTACGGGATCCCACAGGACTGTTTTCCATAGCTTGTTATTTCTGAAAACCATCTATCTGTAGTATTACTTCTTCTGGGAGTTAAATGATATTGCACACTTGACAAAGTCAGTTTTGGAAAAAGCTGTGGTTACCCAAGTGTGTACAGTGCAAACCCTCTCCTGCTCTTTAGGAAGATGAGAAGGGTGTCATGAGAGCCTGCATTTGTTGGTGGGAGGCAGTGAGAGCCATCTGACATCGCAGGAATTAAGCCTTACCTACATAACAGCATTACCTGGTTGGCAGCTTTGCTAACCAGAGTTCACTAGGGGGAAGTTTTGGGAGGTGAAATGCTGTGCAGGTCCAAGCTGGAGCTTGCAGGCAGTGTGTCTTCCTGGCCTGGTGCAGGCGTGGGCTCTGACCACTTGCTGGGGTTTAGGAGTGACCTGTGTAAATGCACGAGTGTTGGCCACTCCAGTTTACCATCAGTTCTTGGGTACTGTTTGTTACAGTCCATTACTTAGTTGTTGTTAAAAGATGCAGTGTTCTATTTCTCTCAATGTTGTTAACGGTGAAGAAGTTACATCATTTATTCCCAAAGCATACACAGGCATTACTGCAGGTGATGTTAGGCAGTCCTCTGCTGCACTGATGAAACCACAAGGTCAAGAGCAATATGATCTGAGGGGCTACCTAAAGGGGCTAAACTGTATTTAAATTGAACGAGTTTATGGTAGAGAAGACAGCTGTCTGTCCCCAGTTCACAGTCAGGGTAAGAAAGTACCCAAGATGGAGGAAGATGCAGGTCACTGCATGTGAAATGCAAAGCTGCCCCCTCCAGATGTGGAAAATGTTTCTTCACTAAAAGCAGCAGCTCCACGATGTAACTGACTATGAGAGTCTGAACTTCTACTCACACATATTCCTAATCTGGTGTGTTATGGAGAATGACCTGTGGTGTAATGGGAAAAGGTCCCAAACTCATCCCCACTAGGAAAGGGTGCCCTGAAGAAGGGTGCACTGCCTGTCACTTGGCCAAGCAGCACGTGATGCTCCAAGCCACCTGCTGGGACTCATGACCAAGTCACAAAGACATGGGAGACCAGCCCCAATTAGTTCTGCTGCTGCCAGGACAGCTGCTTGAGTAATCTGAGATTGTTGGTGCCCATGCTTTGTCAGGGCACTTGTTTGGTTATATGATTGTTACTGTCAGTTAGGAACTGACAACTGTCTCTCCTACCTATAGAATATTAAAGATATTTTCAACTGAAACTTGGACTGCATTTGCCAAAGAGATTCAACTCCTGTAGCTCTGCAATAGGCTATTATAGTCAGCAGGAAGGAGTAATTTGTTTAACAGAAAATTGGCATTCTTTATTTTCTTTAGATAATATCTGATTTTAGTTTTGTTTTAGCAGACATCTGTTTTTCCTCAATTACATGACATAAATATAGACTACATACAGGTATAGAACCTGACCAAACCCAACCTGTAAGGTAAAATGCAAAAGCAGAAATGCAAGCATGTCAACTTAGTGTATTTAAGTAAAAAAAAAAGGAGATATACATACAGGCATCTGGGTTTCTTATTTAATGAAATGTCTGTAAACTGCAATGAAAACAAAACCAGGTTATTACTATTACATTTTCAAGTAATTAAAGTACAAGGATACTATAAAACTATAAAAAACTATAAAAAAACTATAAAAAAACTATAAAAAACTATAAAACTGTATTTCCATTCTCACCTGCTGCTAAAACTAGAACAACATTCATTAAAGAAACCAAAAAAACCTCCTCTATTACAGATTATTACTCTTCCATCTTATGAACATGTTTCTAAAATTCATAGTAAGTGAGTTGTTAGTGGTTAGATTTTTCCCATTATTTTTATTGTAACTATAATCAAAGTAAATTGAAAGAAGTGTGGGCTGAACAGAGATCTTTCACATTAGATTAAACAGTATGGATACAATGAGAAGTAATTATCGTGTTCAAGATAATTAACGAAGGGCAGTGGCTAATTAAGCTGTATGAAATTAACTTTCTCTCAGATCCTTTAATTTTTCAGTGATACATTTCCTTTACACAAGTGGCTAGGAAACTCCAACTACAAGCCCTTGGCTCTGCTAGACTTGCATTGAAGGGTGGAGGACGAGGACACAAGCATTTCTCTCCCCCTCCTGCAAATCCTGAGACCAGCTAGGGACAGCACAGCCTCAGTGCCAGCCCAAATTTGCATGACTTCATTTTTTACAACAGTTTGGTTCACAGTGTGGAAACACTTTGTCTAGTCCCTGTTTTGGTGGGGGTCAGAAAAGGAGGTGTTCAATGCCAGCTCATCTTAAATAGATCTTAGTACTAAATTGGTTCTTTGTATTAAGTTCTCATCAGAGCTTCTACACTGAGCCATTGAATATCATTTAATGAAGTCACTGAGCCAAGCAAGTCAGGTTTGGCATCTGAAAATTATTACGTTCTTGTAAATGTTCCCTCTGTCCCTGGTATTGTCCACACTTTGCAGATCGATTTTTGCCCAGCCTGACTTTGCTTGTCATCTGTCTTGGTTGGAGTCTGGAGCCATCTCATGGTGTACTTTTCTGTACCTCCTGAAGGTCAGGATGGTCAATATTTGGATGGATGGCCTTAGAGGAATGCTGAAGTCACCCAGAAAGCAGGGCAGCTGCCTTAAAAATTAGAGCCCTCCCCAGGGAACACTGCTGAGCCTGGCATCACGATAAACACATCCAGAGCAAGAGAGATGATTTAATATTGAGGCCCATCTGTACAGTGCCCCATAATCTTCTCACACATACTGTCTGAGATGTCCTGCACTGGATTTCAGCTCATCTACATTTATTCAGGTCTTACCTAAAGCTTGTTGTCTTCCAAGTAGCTCTGGGAACCTTTCCTTTCCACCACTGCATACCTGTTCAGTGCTGTGCATGCTCAAATGCTGCCTTCTCACATCCCAGGGTGAGCAACTACTGAGCACAGGCAGCATGGGGTATTCATTTAAACTGAAATGTTCCTTGGAAGTCCTGTGCCTAAAACTTGCCATATAAATGTAATGCATTGTAGGAAAAATACTGAGTTTAAGTTTTAAAAACAAGAGCTTTTAAAGAAATAATGTATTTTAAAAAGCAATGTTCTTTGATTTCTAATCCATGGGGTACAGGCCTGTGGGAATCCATGCACCATTTCTAAGAGTCTCATGACAGGTAACTACTGAAGGCAAGATGATTTGCCAGCAGGCTGATACGTCACCTATAGGGATCCACGTCTTTCCTGAAAATCTTTAGGCATCCCAAAAAGACTGCCAAGTCACATTAAAAAAAGTGTTCATGGCAAAGGCAACAGTAGCAATAGCCAAAGCTGGAAAAAAATTTAAATAGCCATCAAATATTTCATTACTCTCTGCTCTCCCTCTACCATCTTTGGCTGTTGCTGCTCTTAGGCTCCCTGCTCCTTTCCCTCCTGTAAAGTGGCAGTTTAAAACACAAATAAAACACACCTAAAGAAACATTTCACAAAGGCACATCTGCCTGCAGTAGCGATCAGCCTGAGCCACTGAGCCCACCCGCATTCCAACTCCAGTACTTTGGCTCCAGGGAGAGGTGGCAGTAAAGGGAAAGACTCTGCTGGCTTACCACGTGCTCGCTGACGTCGGTGTGGTTGCACACCATCTGCTGGTTTTGGTAATATTCTAGCTGCCTTTCTGCCAGATCCACGCGCTGCAACAGGTTCTCAATGAAGTGCTGGAGCCTGGCTTTCCCCCGCACTTCTTTTTCTGCGGCTTCTTCCAGGAAGTGGTTGAAAGTAACAACTTCTCTGCAAGATGGAAACATTGCAAAGAGGCCACATTTAGATAACAGAAGGGCCCTGGTTTCACTGTTTTCAAAAATTAGTGGTGCTTCTCCAGTTTTTCATGTCTATAGCACATAGTAGCAAATTACTGTCCTTCACCTTTATCAAAAGATTTCAACTTTTTTATGGACAAAGGGAAGATCTGAAAACCCGAACGCTGAATTTAAATTTATGGGCAGTGGGTTTGGGGTGGGATTTTTTCACACTATTTGGTCTCTTGGAAATAGTCTTTAGTGGTCCACGGGGTAGAAATATCATTAAGCGTCACCTCTCGAGGTATCTGGAGACAGCTGTATCTGCTTTCTGTTTTTTTACTTAACCATGAGAATATCAGCTCTGAAACAGGAAGAGAAACAGATGAGCTCCCAAATTTATCTTTCCATTTCATCATAATCTTACAACAGTCATTTACTGCTGCTACTGGAGTGGTTCCTAACTTGACCATTAAACTTCATTTTGGCTGCAATCCTACAAGTATGTCCAAGTGTGGTGTTATGATCTGGAGCCAGTGGGAGCGTGCGGGATTAACAGATAATCTACAGATTATAGACCAAGGAGTAGATGGGTGGGAAGAGCAAGTTTTAGGTAAGGAGTTTAGGAATGTGTCTAGTCTAGTTACACAACTGGAAGAAACAGACAGCACCAGTGGCTGTGCAAGCTCCCAGCTCTGTTCTGAGACACTGCTCATTTCTAAGTTCTCTGCATACTATCAGTTTACTATCAGTAACCAGGACACCATTTGGACCTCTGATATCAGAGGACTATTTGGATTAAAGAAGTTTGGTTACATATTGAAGCACATATTACAAAACAATACAAATCTGAGCATGTAGGACTTCCCTGGTTAATAAATGCCTGGATAAATATTTCCTACTCTGCCAATGAAGCCATGTTAATTTTTGCTTTGTACAAAACAGAGCAGGTGGGAGGTGAGGGAACCAGTGCTTGCCAAGTGAAAAAGGGCATGATTGCTCAGTAGAAATACATCGCCTGAGGAAAAAGCATTTTAAGTAGAAACTATGAAATAGTCTGTAGGAGAAATAACCTTTCAAAGCTTTGCTTGTTTACAACAAATCCGAAGTTTCTCTCCATTTCATTGTTTTAACTCAGCATAGTTGTAGTTAATTGGTTTAACATAGTAGAATTGTTTCAACAGTGAGCTGCTTTGTACTAAGAGTTAGGCACAAGTGGTCAGCCATGGAAACTCACCATCTAGGATTTAGGCTGTGCCTGCCCACTGATCTAATGGTAGGAATGAGGTAAAAACAAGCATGTATTGTTTGGACCAAGAACATCAGTGAATATTAGTTTATATTAACTCACCCACAAAATCTGGCTTAAGAAACAGACAGGTAACTTGTTTGTTAAGCTCAGCTAATCCATTTCATTTTAAGGCTCTGTACAGTTTTAGTGATTATTAGCTTGCCCAGAGCAACCTTGATACTAATGAGCCACTGAGGAATGCTTAGGGAGAAGCCAATCTAAACTCACTAAGGTCAATTTTAGGGCTTTATTGTCACTGCACTTAACAGCACTGTAACTTCTTTGATTTCATGATGGTTTTGGGTTAACATAGGAGCAACCTGAAGCCCCTGGCGTTTCATCAGGCTCCTCTTTTACAGGGGACAGGGAGCTCAAAAGCACAGCTAATCAGCAGGTTGGGTCCGAACCCCTCTCTCTTTGGGTAAGGAAGAGCTGTGCAGAGCCTGGCAGGCTGCTGACTCCCCAGTGGGAAGGGTGGGAGAGCAGGGAGCTGCCAGCCTGGGACACCATGAGGATGTCCCTCCCGGGGCCACAGGCAGCTTGTGAGTTTTGCTGCAGCAGGAGGCCACAAACATGAATACCTGGCATTTTTTTAAAAGGGTGATAGTTTCAGGAATGCTAACATTTGTAATTGTCTCAGCAAAGGTAATTAAAAAGAATTCATTAATTGCCTGCTCTATGGCATGAATAATCACCAACAGATTTTTCCTTTCCTACAAATATTTCATTAATATGCCATAAGGAGGCCAGGGGGAAGCAGTGTTTTTTCCAGGAAGACCTAGATGACTATCAGGAGAAGAAACTCATAATGTCAATAAATTCCCTAATATTGTCCTTGCTTTCTAGACTGCTAAAGATAACTTGGCATCCTACATGCCATTATTTGTTGGAAGTATTATTAGCAGCAGTAGTAGCATCTCCATAATTTCTCTCTGTTTAGCTGCCTCTGTACAGCTTATGAACCTGCCTCTAATAACTTTAATCTAAAAATTTTCCTTTAGGCTGAAATACACTCTGTAAATTCCCTTTGGAAAGACAGGAGCCAGAATATACCCACGCATTAGGGCTCAGTCACATGCCTTGCACTGAGAAGCAGCACTTCTGTTAGTTCAGCTACTTTCTGTTTCCACTTCATTCTCATCTCTCAGAAGAACAAGATCAAGCCCTGAGGAGTGACTGCTAACAGGTCTCTCTACTTGATCCAACACTTCTTCCTCAGAGAGCTCACTCCATGCCACGGCTATGCCTTGGTTACCTGAAGGGAGTTCCCAGAAGAATTTTTACCCTCCTCCCAGTGTGAACAATAGGGAAATGGTTCAAAGAATCCATGTAGCTTCCTGCAGCTGCTGTTTATCTGTCTAATTGCTCTTCTTGTCTCTTGTAGTTTGCCCAGACTTTTTCTTAGCCATACTGATGACCCTCTCCCTTCAATTCTATTTCTAGGTATCTGTGATGGTTTTTTGCTTGCATTCTTTACTTTCAATTTATTTCTCCAGAACCTCTGCCAAGCTTTTGAGGACTACGTGATAGGATTTCTGTCTTTCACTCTCTTTTCTTACGCTTGTGGAAAGATGGATGTTCATAGAGGTCTGACACCGCTCCTCATGAAGTCAGGGGGGAAGCTGAGGCCATGAATATTGTGGGGCCCACTTGGTAGAGGCACAAACCAGAGCACAGCAGCATGGGCCCACTGGGCTCTGTGTCTTGACAGCACAGCCTTGTCAGCAGCGTTCACCTGAAACAGGAATCATTTTGTTAAAGCCTGGCTCAGAGCTGAGGTGTTGCCCTTTCTAATGAGAGGTCCCTGCTACCCTACACTGACTATTCTACATCTGGAGCACTTCTGTTACAGTGAGAAAAGCTTACATGGAGTTATTAACTCCCCCTGTGAATGCCTCTGCTCTCAGCATCATCTCTTTACTGCTCTGCTCCTCTGCCCAGCAGACTCTTGCCCCTTTCACCCAGTTCTGCACCCTGGTACTTGCTTATAGGGGTAAGCAACAGATCCTGCCACTACATTTTCTGAGTGGTGTAGATGATGCTCAGTGCAGCTTAGATCTCTTAAATTTCTGTAATCTCATCTGTTCATAGTTTACTATACTTACTATACTTACTTAGTATACAATACTAAGGTATATTGTATGCAAAATGTTTACAGGGCCTTGACTGGGCAGCAGGGAGAAAGGTAGGTTTCTTGCTTTGTCTTTGGTGGTGCTCCTGTCAGACAAAACCTTTCAGGAAGAGGGAATTGCTCCTGCTCCCTGGAGAGCAGAGGGTGTATTGAGCTGCCAGCAGCAGGGTGAGGCAAGTGAGAGGGAAAGACAAGGGGGATGCAGCCTGGGAGGTGTCCAAGAAGAGCAGGAGATGCCTGTACTGCCAAAGTGTCAGAGAGGAGCTCTTCCCAGAGCCAGAGGAGTCCAAGGGAAATTTACTGCAGTACAGCAGACACCTCAGAGGTGTTCAGCTGAAAAAAACAAGTGCAGGGGGAAGAATTCACTGTAAGTAAGAAAGACTTGCTGCCAAAGCTTTTGTTTTAATCTGACTCTGCCAGGGAGTTAACCTGTTCCAGTTAACCAGACTTAAATAGTTTGGCAATTTGCATTCCAACTGCAGCCTAGCCCAAAAACTTCTTTATGGAGGCTGTTACCATGAAACAACTTGAGATGTGGTAAATAAAGTTATAAATCATAGGCTGACTAGGTGACATTTATTCTTCTGCCTTTACCACTAGATTATTCAGCGCTCCTTTAGGATGAGCGAGCTGCAGTTCTTGTTTACTGGAGCAGTTGTTAGCACATGGATCCTGGGATATGCTTAGTATTTGTATGTCTTTCAGCAGCTAAGCATGTGATACACTGAGTAGATGAAGAGGGTGGGACAGCTCCAGCTCCTTAACACCTGACAAGAAGGGCTAATGATTTCTCACATTGCAACCAAGCCCTCCCACGGATGCATAGTGCCGGCCTCAGGACTGTGCACAGCAACACTGACACCTGCAGCTGCTCTGTAGGTGGAGACAAGCACGAGGCTCCATGCAGATTCTGCACCCAATATCAAATCACTTCAGAGAATTACAGTTAGCATAACTCTGCCTAAAATCAATAGAAAACCAAACACATTATTTTACCTGAAGGTGGGAAAATTCCTACCACAGTAAGTAGTAAAGTGATTTACTTGTCAAAATATTTAATATATATATTCATTAAGTATTAATTCCACTGACCTTATCCATCACCCAACTGGTGTTTTTGCCTGAAGGCTGCTGTTATTCATTAGGTTGTGGTTTCACATTCCCACACCACTAACGGCACATTTGATTTAAGAAGTTCACACCTCCTCCCCTCAGAAAGTTATTGCATCCATTCAGTGGGCTGTGTTCTAGATCTGAGCCCTGAACTCACTGGGGCGACACTGAAGATTAAAAGCTTTATTTCACAGAGCCATTCTGTGGGACATTCATGCTAGGCTTAAACCTGTGCAGCTGCATGGGGGGGAGTAATCTCTCGAGTAGGAAGATGAAAGAAAACAGGAAAGAGGGAGCAGGATTACCTAAAACTGAGGGTGGAAGAACAATGTGTAATTGCAGTTGTACTCTGCTTAAAGCAAATCAAAACTGTTTTGTTGTACAACTGTAATTCCTATTTTAAGGAAAGCTGTTTTAAAGCACAAATTGCAGTGATCTCTAAAAGCCAGCTCTTAATGCCATTGTCAAGATGCTATCTGCACAGATAATTTCATTAATTGCAAACTTAAGGTGAAGCCACTGGCAAGAATAACTACTGCACACCACAGCTATTCTGAAACAATCCTTGCATTCCAGGCTATATCAGAGCAGAGGCATGACCAGTCTCAAAACAAATGCATTAGACTGGTTAGAGAAATTACTGTCAGAGATACGGCAAGGTACAACATTAATGATCTTACTCTATGATTAAGAGACAAAGTGAAAGTGTTTAAGATACCACTGAAGGTAGATTCCAGCCAAAGACCATCACTTCAAATGCTTACCCAGTTTACCAGTTTCAATTTTCTTACATAACATCTAGAAACAAGCCACTCAGTGTCCTCCAGAAGTTAAGTTCATAGCTGGTTTTTGTTTCAATGGTTTTCTTGATATCTTATTCAAAGTCTTACGCCCTTTGGGCTTGCTTCTGTGTTATCTTGAAGATCACAGCACTCACTCTGAGTTGCATTTTCCTTCATCAAACATTGAATAATCCCTTTCAGGGCACATTTTCTAATTAAATCATTCCTTTGCTCAGCAGCTCTGTGCTTGGAGCAATACTATTCCAACTATGTATTAGTACAGTCAGTGTTGTACCTCCAGCTGTCCTACCCCTCAACACAGTTCACCTCCATGAGGGCCTCACACCAGTATCACAGCACGTAACTGCATGCATATTGGCACTGCCATTTTTGTAAGGAAACAAGGAGAAAATTTAACTAAAAAGGTATCTTCACTTCATTGCTGCCTTTCTTGGACTGCTAAAGGCTTTATTTAAAACAAACAGAAAATAATCAACTGACAAGTCTAAAGAAATAACCCTACTGATCCCACAACCTCTTCAAATGGGCAGCCCTGTTCCTGCTGATGGCTGCTGATGGCTTATGCCTAAACCAACACTCAGGTGTTTCAGGGAAGGTGTTGTCTTTTTTCTCCTGCTAAGAGGAAAAGATTTTCAGCTACACTAGCTCAATAGCAATGCTAATTTTAGGAAAAGTTATCCATATTCACAAGATTGCTTATGGAAAAAAAAAAATCCAAAGAAACTGATGAAAGCATTTATTTCTGAAGGTCAGCAAGTATCAAAGCAGTCCCTAAGGGATGCCTTTGACTTTCCACAATCTGCAGTGAGAACTGCTGCTGCAATTTCCATTAAGCAGGCTTGCTTGGCTTTCTAATCATCTGGACTTCTTCCAAAAATCAAAGCCAAAGTTGAGATCCTCCTTTTTTGAAGGACAATGTCTTTTTAGCACACCAAATAAGTTTTAAACACAAAAAAGACTGAATATGTAAACAGGTCTCAGAGTTTACCAACGGCCCATGAGAAAGCCAAACAAGTGTCACTGTTGTTACCAAAGTCATGAATATCCTTTCTTCTCCCCTCTACTACAGCACACCACCCAGTGCATCCCTGCTGCTGGAGCAAAGCTAAGTGTCCCAGGCATTTTTAGAGAGTCAAATCTGAAAAGCTGCTCTAGAACTATCAGTTCTGACAAAGCATTGTTTTATACCTACCTTCCTTCTCAATTTGCTAATTATACAATGATCTTTCAATGGAAACCCAAACAGTCCATTTTTCTATGGCACTATCCTTTGTTATCCCCCAAGATGAGAAATCCAGGAACCATCTGAATGAGAAAAAACCCAACACATTTCCAGTTTTTCCTAAGTGAATTCAAGCTATTCCTACATCCTGCCTACCCTCCCAGTGTCCTCAGAGTAACTTCAGAGGCAATGCTGTGGGGCTGGGCACAGACACAGGCAATAACATATTCTGACTCCCCTCCTCCCCCCTCAGTACTCTGGGCTGATAATTCTTCCATCCTACCCACTAGCATGCATTATGCACGTTTATCTTTAGAAATTAACACACTACTGTGTAAGACTCATTCCTATTGTTGCTCTTGCTTCCAAGCCTTTTTGTTGAAAGTGGAAGCAAAACCCTAAGGAGCAATACCCTGTACTCTGTGAAGTCTCTTGTGCAGCTGCCTCTTTTGGTTAGTGTTTCTTACTAGCCAAGTAACCTTCAGCCTTCCCTGTAACACCAGCTTAGGAGCTACCTCATCATTCGTTTATGCATTCACCCTCCTCCTTTCAAGACTAGAATTCTAACAGCAATCATCTGAGCTCCCGCCCCTTTCCTGAGCCTGGCAACGTCCTAGTGTGAAGGGCAGTGTTTTCCCACTTCTCATTCTGTATTCAGTCTTCTCTGGCCTCAGAACACCAACCAGCCTGACAGTGCTGCTGGTAAGCAGTATGCCAAAGAGCAAGCGGCCTCTTCTTGTTCCTTTTCCTAATACAGTTAAAAATCACAACTTTTTCTTTTCGAAGATCAGTGTCCTTTGCCATCCTCCCATATCACACCCATTCTTTCACCCAGATGACTCAATTGCCCCCTTCTTCTTTTCCCACAAGCTCTTTTCTTCTTCTGCAGTATTGCAGAGCTTTGGGATTGTTCCACTGAATGGTTTATTTCTCCCGATAGTCATGTTTTTTCTTTTGAGATCCTAGCCTTGATTTTTAAAAACACATTCTGCCTTTAGTTTGGGGTAAGATTCATGCCATTTAACTTCAGATATCTGAAATTCTGCATCTAGCCTACAACAGCTGCTTACCTGAGGTCTGGTAGTCTCCTGGTAGTCTGCAAAGGAAAGCAGCGCCTTCACAGAGCAAACCCTCCCCCTCTAAGATACCTTTCTAGAAGAAATAGCATGACTCACACTGTGAAAGAGCCCAGGAGGGCAATCTGGCTAGATGGGAATACCAAAACTGCTTGAAACTAAGTTATCTTAATGGCTTCCCTCCAGCATACTTTCAAATCTGCCTCAGTTACACTATTATCTTCAGCTTCACTTTACGTCCTTCAATCTTCTCTTCCATGAGGATCACCTGACACTTTAAAAATCAGAGGTTCTGTTGAATATCCATTCAAGGAAGATATACGCCTCAAAGGCTCAAATCCCACCACCTTTATGTATCTCCTCTTCTGGGAAATCTATAGCACTGCTTCAAGATAGATGGCTCCTGCTGATGTGGGAGCCATTATCATCTTTTCTTTCTTGTTCTTAGACTACAGGAAGGAATGATGAAAGCCCTCCAAACTTCCTACACTGAACTCCTACACCACCTTCCTTATTTCTTGTAAGATCAGTGTCATGGCAACTAGCACTTCTCATCTTCCCTTTGTAAGCTGATGAATTGGTTTAGAGGCACACCATTACCAAGGCTCTTTATTTCCACTTCTCTAAAATAAGTTGTGTTGCTCTGAAAAGCCTGAAAGGTTTCAGTAAGTGCTGAATAAACTAAGTAGTTCATGTATAAATTATGTATCAGCTATCACTACATTTTTAATGGATGCATCATGAACGTATTTTTAGATGGCTTAGGTTAGTCAGAGCTCTGGCATCTGCATCCCAATCCCATATAAGCGATTCCTGTTTCACAGTTCTGTGTCCATCTAAAACACTAGACATGAACTACTTGGACATGGCCTTTTCAACACCATCTCCAGTCAAGCTTCGCTGATGCACAGGAGAGTAGCGCGCTCCACAGGCAGCCTGCTCACCATGGTGGGGTGGCTTAAGGAAAAAGGTGCTATTCGGTATTCTCACATACTTCATCCAGACTTACACACCCATATCTTCTTCAAAGACAATGCATTAGAGGTGTCAGTGTAAATCAGATTACATGCTGACGAGAGCTTCTACGTGTCCCTACCCCCATGAAACCAGTGGCACAACACAGGCATTAGAAAGTGTAGAAGTTAGTCACTGGGGAGCCAAGCATGAAAGCCACCTGCTCAGGGAGCTGTCCACTGCCTCGCAGGGGACAAGGTCACATGGGCTACAACTCTAGAAATACAGCGATCTGAAGCTGGTGAGCTCCAGGACCTTTCATAGTCAGCAAGCAACTGAGCCATACCCTCTCTTCTCCCCTACAGGCTGTCACTCGCGCAGGAGCTGGCCAGCCCTCGCCAAGCCATGGGCTCTCGCCTCCCCACTTACTCCTCTTTCCGGTGAAGCTCCTCCTCGGACTCGCTGAGCCGCTGCTTCAAGGCTGCGATCATCTCCACCGCCACATCCACCTGCCTGCTCAGGGCCCGCTCTCGCCGCTGCACCTCCTGCTTCTTCTGGGACAGCTGCACGAACGCTGCCCGCACCTCCAGCAGCTCCGCCGTCTTCTGGGACAGCTCTTTGGTAAGCTTGTCGATCCGCTTCTCGATCGTTTTGTCCACGGCCTCTACCATCCTGTTAAACTTTTCTCTGACGTGTGCCTCGAAGGAGGCTTTGGAGTCAGTGGCCGAGAGGCCGGGTTTGGAAACCTCGCTGGGAGACTCAGCCGACACATAGTTGGCCAGGTAGGAGCCGGGCCGTTCCGCTGTCAGCTCCCGCGGCTGCCCGCCCTTCCCGCTCCCGCAGGACGCACCGCCCAAGTTCAGGTAGGGCCCCGCGGGCTGCGCGGCAGAGCCGCCGGGGCTCCCCGGGCTGCCCTGGGCTGCGGGCTCCGGCGGAGATACCAGCTCCGCGTCCTTCAGCGGGGAGAACAGGCTGCTCCTGGCCAGGAGGCTGCTCTCCTGGAAGCTGTGGCTGTACTCCAGGTGCACCCGCAGCGAGGAGAGGCTCCGGAACCTGGTGTGGTCGCCGCATCGCGGGCAGCGGAAGGGGAGGCTGACGCTGCCGAGCGGCTCCGGCCAGGGGTGCCCGCCTTCATCCCGGGCTGTCTGTTGCATTCCTCGCCGGGAGGGAACAGCCCGCGTCCGCGCCCGACGGGGAACTTGGGAAACTTTCCCGGCGATTCCTCAGGGGTGCCGCGCCATCTCCGCCCCGCGCCCGGGGACGCGCCCGCCCGGCGCGGCGCT
>VZTE01002686.1:2442427-2459750 GCA_013397775.1 Eulacestoma nigropectus
GCCCGGCGGGGATGCCCTGCGGGGGCACGATCTGGGTGCCGGTGTCGCTCCCCTCCCCGGCTGCCGTGAGCACCTGGCCGGGGGCGTTCGCGGGGCTTTGCGGGGTCCCATCAACACAGCAAAGCAGTGAGTGAGCTGTGCGGGGTGTGTTGGGGAGATGCGGAAGGATAACGCAATTTAAAGCACTTAAGCGGCAAGACGGGACTGGCACATGCAAATAAGTATAATCTGGCCTTGGCTTTTGGGGAATATAATTGTCTATGTGACTTCAAAACTATATTTAGAGGCCAGAAAGTTTTGTGAGTTTTTTTGTTTGTTTGCTTGGGGTTTTTTTAATATGACCTTAATTTAGTCTCAGTATTTAGGGAGGGGAAGCAGTAATAATAATAATAATTCCATTTAGAGTATGAGGAGTGGATGACATAGATATATAGAATGGTTTGAGTTGACCTTCAGAGGTCTTCTAGTCCAATCCTCCTGCAATAAGCAGAAACATCTTCAACTAGATCAGGCTGCTCAGAGCCCTGTCCAACCTGACCTTGAATGTTTCCAAGGATGGGGCATCCACTGGAAACCTGTGCCAGTGTTTCACCACTCTTATTGCACAAAATTTCTTCCTTATATTTAGTCTAAATCTACTCTGGATCTAAATCCATGTGACTGATGTTAGAGAACGCTGCCAGTATGTCCTCTGAATAGGGAGATACGCTTCTAAACTTTTTATATGCCACAGATGTTTGTCTATTTTTATGAATTTTTGGAAACAAGAGCAAGTAGAGTAGCAGCCTTTTTGAGGTAATAGTGAAATATTGCTCTTTCTAAACCTGGTCCTTGAGGCCATACTGGTAACATGCTGCAGATTTTATTTTTTTTATTACTATGGGAGTACTGCAGTGAAGTTTAATTCTGTATTAATATGTCTATTCCTTGAGTGCAATATACAGGCAGAGTCTTAAACACTGAGAAAATCAGAGCACATTGAGAGATACCTTTGATGTGATTAAGACATTCCCAGTAAATTATTCACCAGATGGTACATCAAAGGAAGTTACTCAAATTGCATTTCAGAGCTTCAGCTAATCTCTAAAGTGTGTGGGCTACCATCCAGGCTGCAACATTTTGCATGAGTTAGTTGTCCTTTATTACCTTGCCTAATGTGGTGATTTGCCCTTCTTTTGTCATCAAGCAAAACCCAGAAAGGCAGTCAGGAGGGAATAGTTGTGAACCATGTTTGCCTGCAGATTTGGGACTCCTGACTATTTCTTTGTAGGAGGCCAACACTGACAGAATGTAAACATGTTTTGGTTCCCATTTTCTTGGCTGTTGTCCCCTACTGTCCATAATCTCCCTCTCTTGTGCCCATTGCCTTCCTACCTCCTCCACATGACAGGTACTCGGTACTGATGCTCCAGGTACAGATGGATGCTATACAAGTGAGGTGGACTTACCATGGTGGGATGCTACCTGAGGCTTCATCCACCTTTAGAAGAGGTGACACCCACCTGGCTTCTCCAGCTGACAGCAATGAGAACCCTCATAGTCTTAAGTAACAGAAAATGTTGAAGACTTTGAAGAAGCCCATTGTTCTGCAGCCTAAGCTACATGGTTTTGGCCAGTTAGATCTGAAATCAGGCAACCATTTAGCCCCAGCAATTCTTCTTTCAAGATGTCTTAGGATTTACTTGCACTCCAAGTATTTCTTTTGCTGGACTGGGATCCAGCTCCTCATCTCTTCAGTTTTTAGTTCCTGATGCTGCCATTTGGATGTCCAGTTCAGTCATTATCTCAGCATTCAGAGAGGAGCAGCCTCCCTTTAATATACCAGTGACTGTGCATTTTACAGCAAAGAATGTGCATCAGCCATTATATGTCTGAGCTTTATCCTCTGTGATTTAAATTGGAAGTGGGTAGAATCTCCCACTATCACTTACACAAAGCCCAAATTGACACAGCCATAATGTAGGACTCTGTGAAATTCTGCCAACTGCTGGGGAGGCGTTATCCAGTTTATTTGTATGCATCTCTCTCTTTCAAGATCTTTTTAAACATGTTGCAGTATAATTTCCAGAAGGATAAAAGTTACTTAAATGAAAACAGCATGTACCAACCTGTTTCGTGCTGCAAGGAACGTGGAATATTCATAATATTTAGCCTTCTTTCAGGTAGGGGTCTGTATCTGTTGTACAGGGCCCCATCTGACCTTAAAATAGGTTAAAGCTTCCTTAAAGCTGATGATTCCACTTTACTAAAGGCAGATAGAAAAGGCAGTATTATAAAACTGGTTTGCTTTTCAAGAGTTACTGTACTTGTTTATCTTCTGATTTTTTTTTTTCTCATTCTAAACAAGGAGAATACGTGAGTCAGTTTTGTTTGCACTTGCCCTTCAGGCTCTCAATGCTGACATGTTTGTGGGAGCCTTTTTTATGTGGTGTAGAACTGGATTCACTATGATCACTTTGGCTACATCCAGCAGCCTCTGATTTCCTTGTTTGTGTACTGGTTTGCTTTGAAAAGGGGTGTCAGGAATTTTTGTCTCTTCCCATCACGCCCATGCTCCCCACCCAGGTCTTCATTGTATGATCTAGCCAGTTTATAGGAGACAGGAATTTGCACGGAGTTACTCTTGGGGAAGTTTTCCTGAACTATACATGGTTATATAAAAACACACAGCTGCACATCCGTTACCACTGCATACAGATGGGATTGGGAGTTTGGCTCTGGCAAGTAGCACAGTCCCCCCATTCTGTAAAGCTGTGCCCGAAATAGGTATGCCTATTCAGCTCAGTTAATTTGTATGCTGGGAAGTGCTGTGTTTTTCTTGGTGTTTGAGTGTGAACCACAAATGCACATTACTTGAGCTGCTGAAACTTACCTGCATTTAATATTGCCATCTTTCTGTTTATTGAGAGGAAGTAAGAAGTGAGTAATAAAATCTAAGGAAAGACCTTAGCAGCTTGAAAGAAGCATTTGAGTGATTTGTATGGTAGTGGTGCCTTAGATGAGGATTCGTATTACCTTTGCATGCAGATATGTTCAGGAATCATCAAAGATAAAACAATGTTCATTTTGCTGCCACAGGCACTCATACCCACACAGCGGGAAAGAGGCTTTTGGTGGTGTGTTTTAGCATACTGATTGAATAGCACTCTGCTTGCAGGGAGAGTGAACAGGAAGGAGGAGAACATGAATGTATGCATTGAGTTTGTGACTATTTGGTGCTGGTTAGTTGTTGCCTTCTCCTCCTTTTGAGGGGGACTTCAATCTGATCACTGAATGTCGGTCTAGCATCTTTTGAAATCATTAAAAAAAGTCAAGTCTATGTTTTCGAGTGAGCTGTCACAGCATCAAGAGAGGCAGCATGCTGCAAGACTGCCCTTGGTCCTGCAGCAGCTTATCCTGCCTGGTTTGCAGTCAGCTTCCAGCCTTCCTGCCGGCTCTCCAAACTTGTTACTGTACCCATAGGAAACCCCTGGCTGGAGCTGACTCTGGAAAGTTGTTGAGCTTTCCTCTTCTCTATCCACACTGTTGCATAGGAAAATAGGGAATTAAAAGTTCTCTTATGGGTTGATTTGCACCATTTAGTCCATACGTGGTGAGAGTTCTCAGGTGTGAGATGGCTGTGGGCATGTTTTCCAAAAGACGGGAGAAGACAGGCTGTGGGGAGGAGTGTCAGCAGTAGATATGGCTGGCACTTCAGCCACTTTGATTTTTCTTCCAAAAGAGTGACTTCAATTAGTTAGGAGGATAAAATATAACTAACACCTCTTGAGAGGAAAAGCTGGGGGGACTTGCCTTCCAACCAAGTGACTCTTCACTGTGCTTATTTTGAAAGGGAAGAGGAACGTATCAAGTTTCCAGTGCCTCTTCTTCAGAGGTCGAAAGTCTGAGTTGTAATGTTCATGAGAATAAACTTTCGCCTTTTAACAAAGCCATCTCACTCCTGCTCCTCACGTGAGCAGCCACAGTGTAGCAGCTCCTCTGGGAGCAGCACTGCGGCTTTCAGGTCTGGTACTCCGGGACAAGTAACAGCAACTGAAGAGGGCCAGGACATCACTGGTGGCAGCGAGGGACAAACCTAGCGTGGCTCTCCGAAGAGAATGTTTTATATGGCTGCAACAAACTGGCCTGGTGTAAGCCAGCTCCCTGCAGCACGAGTTTCTGTTCAGGTATTAATTGTGGGATTAGCTACCAGGTTGCTGTTCCCAGATCTCATCTGAAATGAGATGTAATCTGCAGCAGAAAGGGGGTTGGTGGTTTTTTTTTGAAAGAAGCTGCCCCACTCAAAAATGGAGACTGAAAAATGGCAAAAGTCATGTCAGAATATGTTTCAAGAAAGATTTCTCCCTACGGCAAAGCCTTTCCCTCAGTGGGACTTATTAAAATATGGACATTTTCTCCAAACAAAAGGAAAGCACAAAGCCTGCCATTAAAGCAGAATTTCAAGCTATTTCATTCAGACAGCATTTTTTCTGCAATGGGCACTGCATGGCAAGGAACATTGCTTTTACAAGTTCGTATCACATGCCTTCCATGTTTGAGGAACTATGTGCAGAATAAACCACGCTGATTTCCCAACTGGAAAAAGTGCCCAAATGGCCAAAAAAAAGCCTGAGAATTGCCATCTATATCTAATTGGCTGACTCGGTGCCTAATCGTATGTGCTTGGGTGTTAAAAGTTTTTAATTTACATAAACAGAGACATAACAAGAACAGTGTTACGGTACAGTGGCAAATTCAGTCCTCTGCAATACTCCAGCATGTGGGAGAGCAGCTCCAAGACCTGTGGGAAGCAGTGGGGGTGGGCTTCCTCTTTCTGCTGCATCCCTGGCATCTGTGCCAGGACTCCAAGAGTTCAGTGATCACTGAGAGGCAAAAAAGTCACATGGCCCAAGAGATCAAAGATCACAAATCCTAAGGTCAGCTGGGGGATCAAAGGTCACAACAGGGAAGTGTAATGTAGAGGTCACAGGTCAAAGTCATGCAGAAGTCAAAGGTTACAGAAGTCCTGGTGTTAAATGCCATTACAGAGGTCAAAGGTCACAAGAAAGGAGAAGTATCACCATTATCAAGGGCTCAAAGGTAACAAAAAGCCAAAGGTCATTAAAAAAGTTAAAGTTCACCAGGAGCTCAAAGGTCATTGAAAATGTCAAAGGTCATTTGGGGTCAAAGGTTTAGCAGACAGGTGCCAAATGAGAGACAAGAGATTTGTTTTCTTAGATCCAGTTCTTAAAAACCCCTTCTTGAACCTCTGGGCACAGTTCATCAGGAGCCTGGCTCAGGCCCTCAGACACCCTGCTAACCTGAGCATCACACCTCATCCACGACAGCCAGGGACCAGGAAACACATTCCTGCCACTCAGCTCTGTGCCTCCATACCTGGAGAAGAAAGCTCAGCCATCTCCGGGGCTGTCCTCCTCCAAAGGGCACTCAGAAACCCAAGGAAGCAAGTGCTTTTCCCCGAGTCACCCTCCTGCCTGGTCCTGCTCACATTGGAGGCTGGTGGTCCTCGGTGGCATGTGCCACACCAGGATGCCCAACAGCAGCAGCAGCTGGGCAGATGCTGTCTGAGATTACCCCAAAGCTAATCCACTATTTGTTAGAAATTACTAGAGATTGTCTCATGGATGAGGATTCTGTAGCTTTAAGATCAAAATACATTGCAGATGGTAATCTATTATTAAAGCTAAGGTATTTTTGGGGGGAGCACCTTCTAACGTGGCTGATAGTAAAGCCCAAGTAATGGAAGAGAAGAATCTGTAGCTCATCCCATTTTGGTTTTAGTTTATTTGAAAATGTTGCTTGTTCCCATATTCTGCCAGGTAATGCTATCACATATTCTGAGATGGATTCGGAATCAACAGGAAGTGACAGCACAAGCAAAGAAGTTTCCACATGACATTAGGCCGTACAAACAAATCAATTCAATTGCACAAAGCCCGCAGTTCTTCCATCATTGGTCTTTCTGGAAATCAAAATATCAATATGAATGATGATATTTTTTTGCAAAATGATGTGTCCACTGAAGTTTCAATTAGCAGAACAATTGCCAAGTGCTGGTTGGAATGAAGCATTGGTAAGACAGAACCTCAGAAGGTGTTTATGGTCCTTTCAACTCAAATTCAATTTCATTTCAAATTTCAGTTCAATTTCAAATGTCCTTTAGGCATTTTCTGTATTCAGATAAGAATTTTTAAATCATGAAGAAAATACCATTATATTTCTTATGTAGTAGCCATACTAATATGACTTAGAATTATTTGATTTAATTTTCTTAAGTAAAATCTCAAATTCCTGTCAGTTCCTATAGCCAGGGACCTCAATGCCACTGAGAATTTGCCATATTGCTTCTGGTTCCTGCTGGCATGTGCTGCTTGGTCTTTGCTGTCACATATCAACAATCTTACATGATTTTTAAGGACCACTACATTTGGGGCACTCTTCTACATATGCTAATGCAGTAACTCAGAAGGAACAAAAAGGAAAAGTATACTGAAAAATACCCAGACCATGAAGCATACAGTACACAGCACTCCTTTCAAAAGGAGGAAAATCAAAACAAAACAAGATGAAGGAAATAAAATGTCAGTTTGGGCAATAAAAGGTGTTCTATTCTCTGTTTACTATTATACAATGCTAATAAATTCAAACCAACAGGGAAACCTTAGCTTGGATTCGGAAGAATACTGACAAAACTTAGTAGAATGCTACAAACTTTTCTGTAGCTTGAGTACAGTCATTTCTATTCCCCAAGAAAACTTGGCTCTGAAGCTTTTCACATTGATGTCATATATCAAATGATTCCATAAAATAAATTCCCTTCTGCTCAGGCTACCTGCATCCCAAGTATCACATAGGGACACAGAAGACAGTTCAGACTTGCGTCTTTTATGTCATCTGAAAGTACATTGATTTTGTTGGATGCTTAGGGTCAATTTGCTTCATGCTCTTTTCATGTTGGATGCTATTCCTTCATGCTCTTTTCTCTTTTTTCTGATATTCACGTGAGCAGTTCACTTTCATGTTTGCATTACATGTCAAGGTCTCGGGGATCGGCTGTTGCTGTCCTGGGAGAATGACTGAGTAGGCTGGAGGTTCCTGCTGGGCAGGACACTGAATGGGGGGATGAATGAGGCTTTCAAAGTTACTGGAGAGGGGCTCACTTAAGCCAACAGGCTTCCTATATGATAAAGAGAAGATAGGACCTACAAGAAAGAGACAAACTTAGAAGAAAAATACAGAGCGCTCATTAGTTCCTTGATGCTAGTGAGATGAAAGAGCCTGGTTTTCTCCAGTGTTTTAGCTTTGCTGGCAATGTGCAGTTTTCATACTGCAGCCAAGCAACGCTCAAATTGGGCAGGAAAAGTGATATGGCTGCACAGCCGTGCTGGAGTCCTTTTCCTCTTCTGCAGCAGGTTGCCTATGGCAAAGACAGAAATCTGTTAGATGGGGTGAAATTCACCTGAGCACCAGGGAAGGTGTTGCTTGTCTCTTGTTGCAGCCCTGCTCTTCTCTAAATGGTACTCACTGTGGAAGTGTTAGGCAGTGTCTTGCTGCAGAAATGGGCCTTTATTCACATCTGGTATTTTGTGCCACATGACCTTTGTTAAAGCAATGTCTTGTGTAGTGCAAAATGAGGTGAGTTCGTTGTCCTTTGAGGGACAATTTTATTTCTGTTGTTATAAAGAATGCTACTTTTTGCAATTGCTAAATCTGCAGTGTTCAGAGCAAGGTGGTGGATCATCTCTAATACTCAACCACTTTGAAGGCACTGCCTGTGAGCATGAGAGAAGGTTCTGTCAAATGGTTTTATGCACAAAGCAGGTTCTTCTCAAAAGAAGACTCTGAAGTCAATGACATGTTCTTATTCACAGGAGCTGAAAAGTGCAATGAACTGAAGATATGTGTGCAGGTAGCAAACAAATAAACAAACTGAGCTCTAGATAATTTAACAGATATGTATCCTTGGAAAAATTGAATAAATAAAAGGCACAGTCCTTGGGAAATACCGTGCTCCTGCCACTGCCACATGTGCAGTGAAACATAGATACATTTACAATTTGAAAGATAGGTAAGAGTCAATATGTAAAAAGATTCCTGAAAACAGATGTTGTCGCATACACATCTATCTCTCAGGCAGTAGCTCTTGAAGGCTGTGTGACCAGACACTTCTAGCTCCATCTGAGGCTGGGAACTGAAAGAACATGTGTTCACCAAAGGAAAAAATATGTATTTTGCCATAGTGCTTTCTGTCTTTTCCTCAAATTTCTTGCCCCCAGATGGCTGCTAACTTTATATAACTTGCAGCCAAGGTTCCTCCCACAGGGAGCAGGAACAGAGCCCAAACTGATTTCATCCAAATGGGACTTGGTCCCATCTCCAGACTGACTAATGCCTATGTTAAACTCAGGTGAGCCTTCCCAACATGCAAAATTCCCCATGCGGTTTCTCTCCAAGGCTTACATGAAAGCTGCAGTGCTACCCAGGATTAGAGTCAACTGCCCATTCTCTTTTGAAACATTTTATCCCAAACTCAGGCTATTTGGTTAGATCAGTAAATTTAGTTTAGAAATGCCCAGAGGTGAAACCATTAGTAACAAGAGAATGATTCATTCCTTACAAAAATCTCATCTCTCAGAAGATTGTCTGGAGAAGCTTCTTTGCCACGGATGACTTTCTAGCCAGCTATTGAGATGACTGCCAGTAAAATACACTTGGTGGCACATAAACCATTACGGTGCCAAATACGTATGAAACTTATTACCTCTAAAATTGTCAAAGAAGTTCTCCACCAACCTAACGATGCCATGTAGTAAGATAATTTGAAAGGAATGCCTAAAAAATTGTGTGACTGGGGTGGTAATAAGAAAAACCTGTTCAGATTAGTAACGTGTGTACTGCCTGCGGGAAAGCTGCCAATGAAATTCTGGGTGCTTCAGTGCCTGGTGGTTTAAATCCAGTTGGCTGCTGAAATCCATTCAGCAAGAGCATGTACTTGTCTGTGTAACAGGCAGATGTAGCAACACACGTGTGTGAAAGAACCTGTCCCTCACGGAAGTGTGAGGGAGATGCACTTTTGGGGAGAGACTTTAAGCAAACACAAAGGGCAGATGAGGAGCAACAGCCCACTTGTATCTTTCAAAGCTCCCTCCTGGGCTGGTGTTTTAAGATGGAAGTTCATACAGTTCTGGAAGGGACTGTAAGACAGAGCAGGAGTATCTTTCAAAATTTAAGACTGTGTTGTGAGTGTCCACACTATGAAATAAATTAAGAAAAAACGGTCTTCATATTAGGTAGTGGCTTGCTTTTGCTGGTGTTTTCTCTCACAAAAGATAATGCCTTATCTGTGTAAGCAGGGTGACTCAGTGTTGCAGGGATTGTTGATGGACAAGGAACACACTCCTGAACAGGGAAGGAATAAAAGCAAGCAGAGATTTTAACTTGTTGGTTAAAACTGCCTTATTGCACAAACACTGTTAACAAAAAGTATTTGGGGATTATCTTAAACAGGTGTCCCTCTGTATCAGACTTGGATAACTTCCCCTCTGGGTCTGCATTAGCTTTTTAAAGAACCTTTTAATTTTTTAAATTATAAAAAATTTACTTGCTGTTTGTTGGGTTTTTTTTAAACATCCTGATTGCTTTTTGATGACACAGTACAAACACACGGTTAGAATCAAGTGCTAGAAATAGCTTCCTAGAACTCAAATTGATTTTTAAATAAGAAAGTAAACGTGTGCATGTGTGCAAGTCGTGCGTGCATCCAGGCAGAACTAGTTATTTTTATTCTTCTAGATGAAATTGTCTGTAAAAACATGAGGTGCTATTTATTGTTACCATAATTTATAATTTAAAATGCTAACAGTGACATGAAGTGTTGTCTCAGCTCATTTAACAGGCTGTGAAATGGTTAGAAGGATGATAGAGATCTCTGACAAACCAACCTCACGTAAAATGTAGTTACTCATATTTGCTACTCAACCCTTGATTTTTCATAATGGTGAGTAAAAATGGGTCATCTTGTTAGGCAAAGAAATATCATTAGCAAGAAATGTTTCCATCTCACATTGAGGAGAATGCGTGCCCAGCCCAGTTTCATCCCCTCCCCATGGTTTGACTTTGAGGGCAACTGGAGTAGGGGAAGAAAATAGCTGGACTGGTTTCCTTCAGTGCAGCTTGGTGAGCTTGAAGGGAAGGTGCTGCCCATCACCTCGGCCGTGGGGTGTCCACAGGGTCCTTTGCAGCAAACTTCTCCCCTTGGATCCTTCTTCCCTATGAAAATTATATCTTAGTCCCTCCTACATGTGAAAGGACTATTTCAATCCAACACTGCAGTGTTTCAGCAAAAAAGCATCACCTGTATAAAAGATACAGTCTGACTCTGGGCTTATTCCCCAGGAACAGCCTTACATGCCTGCTGGGGTCCCAGTATTGGCTGTGCTGTGATAAATACTTTTTGTTGCATTATGGCTCCTTTGAGGTTTCATGGAGGCAAGTTATTTCACAGTGGTATTGCACTCTGAGGGGCAGAGGAAGAGATTGGATTTAGGGAGAAGTTTGGTGGAGGCACAGGGACTAGGGATGCTCAGAATAGAAAATTATCTGCCAGTTCTAAAAACTTAAATAGTTTTATCCCTATGGATCTATTTCTTTAATCTAAGCACTTGAGTGGATGAACTGTTCAATATTTTTTCAGTATGTATTTCTGTAAGAAACAGGACATAATTTGCAAGCCAGATTTTCCTTAAGGACCAGAGGCTTAAAATCTCTGATAGAAATTTCCAACCAGAAATGGTTATTATGTTGCACATATCAATAAGTAGATTGATAGTAATGAGACATTTTTTTTACTGTGCTATTTTCATGAAATAACATTTACCTTAATCCTTCTTGCTTTGGCTCACTCTTTCTTGGCCCGACCTGTATGACAAATGCCCATTTATGTAGCTGGAACCCCAGTCAGGACTTAAAAAATGCAGAAAAACTACAGCTTTGTGGCAAGGCAGGAAAAACCAAGAAGCCACAGATGGTTGTAGCCTCAAGTGTGACTGGGAAAACTATTGAGACAAACCAATCTCGTACTAATGAGAAACATTTCTTAGGGCAAAGTGAGAGTTTGCAGTGAAGTATAGATCCCTGTCCATGCTCCTTTGAATATCCTCCCTGAAACTGGATCAAAACAATCCAAATAGTGTGTGAAATGCAAAGAAATTAATTTACACTGGGCTATTGTGCCTCAGTTATTGGGACAACAGCTGTCACCTCAAAATGTGCCGTGGTAAGGGCGAGTCACTATTTACTTCCTTAGCAATGCTGCAGTGCAGGGGGAACTTGAGTGCAGGTGGCTGCACCGAGGGCAGCTAATGTTGCTTGGTCTCCAGAGCACATTGCTTTGCCATTTTTCTCTCCCTAGATACCTATATTTCAGTACTTGGAAAAATTCAGACCAAACTACAGACTCGCTTCAGATGGAGATTGTTTCCAAGTATTGTATTCTGCAGAGATATTCTACATTGTTTGGGAAAAACAGAGACCATCTGCAAATACTCAGCCTGGCTCTACCTTCAGAAAAAAAAAAAAAAATTATGCCAATCCCAAGAGCTAACTGGAGAATTGCTCCTTTTACCTGGGCGATTGCTGTCAGAAGTGGGCTTACATCTGCTCTCACAGCAATAGGTGGAAGTCCTCTGTCTATCAAAAGGAATAAGATTTTCTGACATTATTTTCTCATATAGGAGTTTATCTTTAGATATGTGATACTCTCAGTGTACTTATTCCCCATTTCAAATTCAAAGTGGCAATCCATTAAATGATCCAGTGACTTCTCACTTGCCTGTGCAAGATCAACTGGGAAACTCCTAACAGGCCTAACCCTGAAACCAGAAGAGAGTGCCCAGTTAGATTCTCCCATGACACAAACTGGTGACTTCCCCAGCACGCTGCCCAGCAAACATTTGGATGCAGCTGTCTCAGATGGATAATTTATACACCAAATGCCACCCGCAGTAAATGCCCAAGAAATCAAACCACGATTCTGTACCCAACAGAGGAATCCTGGTAAAAGGCATGATATGGGAGTGACAGTGAAGAATCTCTAGGAAACCCTCCTTGTATGGAACATCCCCATAATATGGAGCTGAAAGGATCTCTCTGGGTTTAAAAAGAAGTGTTATTTTTGTGTGACCATTTCTCTGTATGTATAAATGTCCCCCTATTAGCAATGGATCCAAGTAGCCAATTTTAACCACCTTTGATTTTGAAAAGAATTAAAGATAACTTTGTTCCTTCAACTGCTGTGAAGATAGAAAGTGGAATAGAAAAGAGAGACCACATAAATTTCTAAATGTAGGGAAAGGCTGCAAAACATATGCTGTGTTAGACACTGTGTATCCACACTGTGTTCTCAGCTGGAGAAAGGCTTCCAGTGAAGCTGTCAGTCACCCGTGAGGATCACTGTCCATAAGGATACTTCTGATGAGTTTGATTCTGTACCGGTGTGGAAAGCACATGTGAATTGGCTTCAAAACCAATGCCCCTGGTGTCCCAAGCAGAAACAGAAGAATATATGTGACTGGTCTACCTCAGTTAGTCACTCCTCATCCACTGTCTTGGGCATGGGCAACTTTAAGATGTAGAAGATGATCAAACTGCAGTTTAAAGTCATTCAACATTTAATTTGATTGTTAAGGTTTTCAAGTTTGATCTCAGGAACTGTTCTCCAAATTTATATGGGGATGGATTTTATGTAACTTACTATTTCTGTTACGAAATGTATTTTGAGTGCATTTATCTCATATGGTGATTCAAAAAGGCTACATTAATTTGATCTGGAGGCATTTCAATATAGGATTGACATCAGGAATACTGGGAGGAGTCAGTTTCTGGCCTCTTATCTGGAAAAAGGAAAAATAATTCCTTGTACTTTCTCAACCTTCTACAGTTTCTTTTAGAAATTCTACAAGAACATGCAATGATCAACAAAATAGTTCATTGAAGCACCATGGCATCAATGTTTACTTGATGGCATCATACAGAGATGTGACCCTGATGCCACTGGGAGCACTAAAGCAGTTGAAGGAGAACTGTAGAACATTAATAATTTTGAGCAGAAGATGAGCAAGCTCTCAGGGTAAAATTAATCTGAGAACACCTGAAATAGTAAGAGTTTATTCTAAGCTGTTCTGGCCTCTCTCTCTAATTATCCAAGAAAGGTAAGGATGATGTATCCTAGCTGACTTAGGCACCTGCATGTTATAGGATGACATCTGACTGGCATTGACTGGCTCCATGACTACCTTAGAGAAGATACCTACTTCACACTGCTCAGTTAGCTAAGATGGAGCCTATAAAGTTTTCTCTTGCCATAATTTTCACCATGATAGGGTTAGGCTTTAGCTCACTGTCGGCCAGATGATTAATTTTCACCTTATCCAATCAAAACTGAACCTCAAGTGCATTACAATAAAGTAGTTACCCATATTTAATTTGTTTTGTAGGACTACATGTTGCTCTTGTGCCCAGCTAAGAGAATGGAAAGACTTCAGGTGACCTCAGCAGACTGAAATGAAGAAATTAGTTACTGAGGGTCCAGTAAGCATTCAGGTAAACACCCTGAATTCCAGAGTCTCTGCCCATTTCACTGATCTGTAGTGGTCACATACCATGGCAATCAAAGCGAACAGGTTGCTCTTCAGTTTAAAATCAAATAAGTACTCAGTTATAAAAAAACCTTTGCAAATTCTTTCCCACGTGACCAGTACAAATCTTCATAGATTTCCATTTAGGATAAATCTGAAGAGGAATTGAATAGATTTCTACTGGCACACTCTGATGATATTCAAGGAGTAGGTGTAGCAAGCTGTGGGAACTAAGAAATTAAGAAAAATACTGCAGTGCTGTCAAGAGTAGGTGTAGACATTTTGTACCTGCTAAACCAAAATGATGGGCCTAACATTTAAAATAATATGCTGATCTGACACTTGAGCAGAACAGTGATTTAGATAGACAATGATCTGCTATCCAGCTTCCCTAATACTAGAAGGAAGCCAAATGCTTTGCAATGCAAATTGAATGGCAAATAAAAGGATGGTGTGATTCATCTGAAAAAAATGTTTCACTTAAGAAACCCCAGGAGGCAGGATATAGATCCCCTATTTAATTCACCCTACCCCTTTCTGACTTCTCTGCACTAGCAGCAGTGACTGTGCAGGATTTTCCTTGTTTTGTAGGTTGTGCCTTGGGTTTCTCTGCCATTCAGGGGAGGTTTCTCTGGAGAAAAAACATGGTTACAATGCTTCCCTTTTTTGTTGCTGTCTGCTGGATTTACTCTTCAGTTAGGGAGCAAGCAGAATAGTTACTAGTTGAATCCCAAATCTCTGGATAATGTAGATGGCATAAAGCCTTCTTCATTTCAAGTTAGTTTGTGTGCTATACCAGCAGGAGAGCTTTGTTGCAGCTAGACATGAAGTGTAGAAAGAACATCTCACCTCCTTCAAAACCTGTAGAAATGCCTTTTAAAGCCTCAGTCGCACGTTCCCATACAAGATAGCACTAGAAGTTTGGTGAAATGTTTAATTTTTTAATTACGCATCTGACAGATCGACTGAATTAAGAAGCCTCATTTTATAATGAAAAAACCTAGCATCTCTAGACAGTGAATGCAATGGAGGACTAAAGCAGAAGCAGGTGCAAGAATGTGAGAAGCCAGACTTTGCAGAAACATGTTCCTAATGTACTGGAAAATTGGGCATTTGGACCAGCTGAAGATCAGGTATGCACTGAGCTTGAGAAGATACTCTTCATGTTGCTTAGGGCTGAGTCCTACACATTTAACTCCCACTGATTTCTTAAGGGCTCCAATTCAAGTCAGTGTCAGTAGGAGCGTGTAAGTGCTGCAGGCATGGCTCTTTATGCTACTAGCAGTCACATTTTGGGACTTTATTAAGACTCAGATTTGCTGAACAGACTGTACTGCAAAATCATGCTAATTAGCATCTAAAATTCTTGGACAACTGCCACAGATTCCTGGGAGCTGTCTACACCACCAGCAAAAATGGTTTTAGAGATGCTGATTGCCTGAAATAATTTGGGACATAACTTGTCCTTTTGCAGTGATTTTTACTGTATCCATGTAGCCACCTTGGCTTTTGACAAAACCCTTTTGGTGCATACCTGAGAGCTGTTCTCAGGAGTTTTGGAGGCAGTGCTTCTGGAAAGATTGAACCAGTGGGTTTGTTCTAGAGTCTAACCTGAACTGCTTGGGATGATGCTGGGTGGGAAGTGTTGCGGTGTGTCTTTTTCATAGGTTGTATTAATTTTCTGTGGTAGTGCACTATTTGGTGAGTTGGTGAAGGGATTTTGGCAAGGCAGAGTTAGAGTAATTCATTCCTTATTTGTTTATCTCTACAGTAAGGTTATTATTTTCAGCTGCTCCCACAGTTTACATCAAACTCATCAAAGGGTTTCAGCCATTCAGTCAAGGCTGTAGCCTCATTCAGCTTTGGTCAAGCATTGATTCAATGATAATGCAGTTCAGTTAACCTGAGACTTTCACCTGTTTGGCTCTATTCCACTCCATGACATGTTCCTGTTTCTAGTTTTCTTCTGTAGCCTAGAAAATTACCTGGAGATTTTTGAGGCCTGAATCCCATCCCTGACTGATTCAGGGGAGGCCAGAGCACACTTTAAGAGATATGCCATACTGTAAAGCAAAAGGGCACTCTGATTTGTCATCTCATGATCTCCCCTCATTTGGTGGGTTGCTTTTGCTGTATCTGAAATCCTGAACTCTGCAGCAGAGGCAGGAACCCAAGGCTTATCCTGGAATGCATGAAGCACCAGGATTCGGTGGAGACTTTCCTTTCAACCTTCCTCAAGCCCACTCTTAGATATATTGGTTGTCCATATGCAGCTCTAAGTATCATACCTTGATTAAACAAAAGCCTTTTGGCTCCCCAGTGGGATTTCTCCACTGAACCAACTGGACAAAGACTTCTTTTGGGAAGGTTACAGTACCTAAAGAACAGGAGGGAGTATTTAACAACAGGAAAAAATGTAGCATCTATAAATATATAACCTGGGGTAGGGCTTCCCAGTGGTGGCATGTGCCCTGCCAGTGGTATGCAGAGGATTTCAGGATGGCATGAAGGTATTTAATGAATATCTGAATGCCTCTCCTTGCCCTAAGAAACATGGCCCAAGATGGAGACAGGAACTGCTGAACAGCTGCCTCTGCCATCTCTGCCTCCAGGTGAAACTTGAGCACTCTGGAGGGAAGCAGAGCTCCCTGTCCTCTGCCTTGCACCAAGGAATACATACCTTTGGGCCAGAAGTTCATGAATTTCCTTCAAGGCTCGCTCCCTGCATTTGTGCCTCAGTTGTAAATGTCAGGGGTCAAGCAGAGCTACCGAGCACCTATGTGAAATCCTGATGAAACAATGAGGCTTTTAAATTTTCCCGTCTAACTTAATTTTCTTATATTTTAAATAAGCATATGTTAGCCTGGAGACTTCTGTCTTCTGTAGAAAGCTGTTAGCAACACTGTATATCTCACTCATTCCAGCACATTTTACTTCCCGCAAATGTTGACAACCCTGTGCGAAGCAATGAGGATCTGTGCTTCTGACCATCACCTGTCAAGGAGCAATTTAGAGAGGAAAGCCAAGAAATCAGAGATGAGGAATGGATGTGAGACACTATTTTGGCTCATTTGTTTCATCTGCCGAAGACAAACAGAGCTGCAAAACTGGCAGCAGAAGAGAGAGGTATGACTCTTATTCCTGTCCAGTCAATCCAGTGAATAATTAATGCTCTTTCATCCAGTATATAACAGTATACTTTTAACAACACATGCTACTTGTGCAGCTATTGAAGTACCATCATATGAAGATGCATAATTAGATGAACTGCAGGAAACCAAGAACATGGTTAAAAGTTGATGGCATGCTTTGGAGCAGCAGGGGTTGCGCACTGTGCAGCCGTCAGGAAGCTGCCGTGAGCCTCTCCCTCCCGCTCCCCGTGAGAGTACTCCTCAGAAAGAGGTGGCACCGGCCACTTTCGGGAAAGAAGATTAGCGAGGAACAAAGAAGCCAAGAAAGGGACTCTCCTGGCCTTTATTACTGGCACTGGCTATTGTGGCTAAACACCGGGGGTTACCGCTGCCGTCAGTACCAGTCCGCAGGCAGGCACCGGGACACCTCGGCCCGTTCCCCTGCCGCCCCACGCCCAGCGTGCCGCGGGGCGCTGGCGGGGCCGGGGGCGGGCCGGGGCGGGGCGGCCGCGGCCGTTGTCGGGGCGGGAGGTTTGAACGGCGGCGCCGCCGAGGAGG
>VZTE01002686.1:2460018-2497178 GCA_013397775.1 Eulacestoma nigropectus
GGGGGACGCGGCGGCCGCGGCGGCCGCCCCGGCAGAGCGGCTGGGCCGGGCCGGGCTGGGCTGGGCTGGGCCCCCTGCTCACCCTCCGCGGGCTCTCGGAGCTGCTCCCTTGCACCTCTTTAATCTTTCAGCCACTGCTTTTCCGATTCGTGAGGGTTTTTGTACAACTCGAGTTGGTTAAAACCCCACATAAGTTGAACTCAGGAGTGTCTGTGAAGCTGTGGCTGTCAGTGGCAGCAAAGGCTCCTTCCTATGTCTAGCTACAAAGTGCGCAAGCTGGCGTCTTGGCTTCATAGCTCCTGTTTTAGAAGAATACCTACTGCCTGGCTACTTGCTTACTCTAAATAGATAGACTAGACTTACAGGGTTTAGATGTAAGCCACTGTGGCAGTAAATCAGAAGTGTACCTTGGAATAAGATTCTGAAAGCCTGTGATTAAGATACCAATTAAATGAAGTAAAATTGCAACCTGTCCTACCTTCAGCAGTATCTATATAATTTTTCTTGGTTGTTGTTGTTATCTTTGTTTGTTTTGTGACTGCATTACCTGTGTAATCCTAGAAGTACTTGAAATTTCTTACACTAAGTATACTTAGGTGCAGAATACAAAGACACTTTTTGGAAGTGTTGCTTAGGTAGTTGCTGAGTGTGGGGCTGAAAATCCTAGCAGCTGTTAATAATCTCGTCTGGACTGTGCCGCCACTGGTGGGGGAAGGATGGACCCCACGAGGGAAATGGTGCATTAGCAGACAGCATATGGCGAAAGAGTGTTGTGTCATTCCTCCAAGTCCAGATGGCGTGCCTATATTTTTAGAAGGAATGGGGGGGGGGGAAAGCTGACCAGTCTCTTTTGGGAGACACAAAGAACTTCATATATTCCCAAATCAGGCTGCTAAGTTCTTCCTTCAGATGAGATTTATATGGTGTGGTTATTTAAGCTATGGCCCAACAGCCATTTATTGCTCGTCCAGAATATTTTATGTGGGCCCGGCTGAACTATAGTGTGGACTGAATGCTTTGTGTAGTTCTGAAAGCCCCAGTATGGATACATGCAGGTGCCCCAAATAGGAGTGTGTATTTCCTCGCTGTAGTTCTGTACCAGGTGATAGATGTGGAGAGGAGCAGGGGCAGTGCAGAAGCCTGCTGTCCTGGGAAATATTAGGGGGAAGTATGATGTCATTCTTTGGAGCTTTGTAGCAGCTGATTTATTAGTTTAGGCTCAAAGAATAAGTAATTATTTCTTAGGGAGAGGTGTGGGCCTTGCTTAGGTTTTCATAGCCATGTAAAATTTGACTCAGAAGAAAAGAAGATGGATGAAAGCCATTTACTGGTCTTTTTTTTTTTTTTTTTTTTTTCCTCTTGAGATAAGCCCTAAGAAAATGTGTGAATAGAGGGGCAGGTGCTGAGAATGCAGAGGTGTTGGTGCCCTACTTTATCCTGCTCTGGCTGTGATTGAAACTTTGAAAAGCAAACCCGTGAGGGGTAAAAACGGGGTAGTCTGTGGTGCCATACTGGGTTCCAGGCTTTCATATATCAGCTGTAGGGAATACCAGCAGAACCTCAATGGAAAATACCTCTGATGTGAGCTTTGGGAGCTATTCACCACCAAACAACCATGAGCTTGTTAATTCCAGAGGCAGTTGGGACACTCTTGTTTAGTAATGAGAGTGTCACTCTTGACTGACTTGCGAAGTATTTGCAATGCAACCCTGCAATACCATGACAACGTTCTGGTATTCACGCTGTTCTTCACATGTCAGAAATACTTGGTTTGCCCGGGGATGGCTAGATAACAAGGTAATATGTATCCACCATCAGTGGCATCTAGCAGGCCATTGGGAGACAGCAAACTGTCTGTGATCCTTCACCTTAATTATTTTCTGGCCTGATGTGGATTGACCTCTTTGAAGCCTCAAGTGAGGCAGATAATGCACATTTATAATTGTTTTCTGTGAAAGTAGGCAGGGAAAAGTTGACTTCCCAGAAATTTTTATAAAACCTTAAAAAAACCCCACTCCTTCAAAAACAGTGATGATGAATTCTAGTGACTTGCCAGCCATGTTTACTTACTTCATACTTCGAATGAAAAGTGTGCCTGGCATGATTCCTGTATAGTGCTGAAGCTACCACAGCTGTTTGACTATCAGTTCATGGGCTGAAGCAATTGAGCATTGGGATAGTCTCCTTTTTTTTTTCCACTTCTGCTGTTACCTGAATTTCTTATCAACTGTAAGAGAAAAAAACACATTTTCTTCACTTTTTTAAAGACAGCCAAAGAGGTAATGGGATTGAATTTCTGATTTAAACTATTTCAGACATTTTCCTCAGTTTAAAGTTTATTTTAGTAGGGGTCACTGTGAAAAGTGGGTTGTTAATTTATAAGCTTTGTTCAGTTAGCCCTCTCTAGGACCATATGTTACTATTCTATGAATGACACATGGAGGCACATAAATTTTTAGTAACTTTCAGATGGTACAGTGAGTTAATCTTGGTTTGGAATTTGCATGTATAATGGATATAGTAAATCTGTTATGTCCCATATTTTACTCATTTGTCCCTGAAAAGAGAACTACCATTCTACATTCAGTAACCATTGCAATAGCTGTGCATTATTGAAACCTAGAGTTTTCTATCTCGACTGCAGAGCCTGTAAAAAATTGAGAATATTGTTAGTTGGTTTTTTGTTTAATCCTTTGGTTTTTTTGCTTATCTAGGAATGTGACATCCAAGAGAAGATCAACTTTGAGGTCCGCATGCGAGAAGGCATCTGCAAACTGCTTGCAGCGAGCACGCAGAAGGAGCAGCTCCTGCACGCGGTGAAGAACCTGATGGTTTGCAATGCTCGCATCCGGGCCTACAGGGCAGAGCTGCAGGCCCCAAAGGAGGAGCCCAGCCCGGGCAGGGCTGAAGAGCAGTGAGTAACAGCTCACATTCAGAGGGAGCAGGATGAAGCAGGCATTTACTTACGTGAATTTTTAGCAGTCTATCTAGGAATGTGGATTTAAATCCTTCCTTATTTCTTCCCCCATATAAACATAAATTCCTGCTGCCTTAAAGCATTAATTTATAAAATCATTCCATTATCTTCTTTTTGCTTTAGAAAATTAAATACAAGTCATATTTTCCTGGGTAGATTTTATTCTTGACATTGAACTGTAATTCAGTATCAAGTAACACAACAGACATATTTTCTTGATTACCTTTAGCATACAAAAAGGTGCCTAGCCAAGTCTGACGGAACAAAACAAAGCTACCCAAGTCAGAATACAGCTATTCGTATTTTTCGTTCTTTCTGTTGTTATCGAGGGTCCTTTAATGATGGCCCCATCATGGTTAATTGGTACCCTCTGCTGGCCACTTGTGTTAACTACAGCTAAGTGATAAATGCAACACTCAATGGGAAGAAAAGAAGCTGAAAATATTCTCACATTGTAACTCTTGAAGGAGCTAAAGTATGTGTGTTTTATTTAAATAATGCTATTTTTTGGTCTAAACGGAATTTATTTGGGGTGCGATGTTGAGAATCGTGGTGCAGAGACACTATTGCTTTCAGGTTATTATTTTAATGAAATATTGCAGCTTAGCATAGAAACTCTTTGAGTACATGCTTAGCTCCAGTTAACTGTATCTGTAGGAGCAGTTCCACTACGTTTCGCTTTCAGAAATGTTGCCTTATAGGAGGAATTTGTTGGAGGAAAGAGCCGCATTTTCTGTCAACTATTCTGAAAGCTGATTTTGAAAACTAGCAAATAAAACGTGTGGTATTCTGCGATTATTGCATTTGTGTTGCTTTTTCCTACTAAGATAAGGACTCTTGTAGTGATTCATCTTGTATTTATGTTTTTAGTGGTGGAATAATATCAAGTGTGAATATGTGCTGATTTATTGAACTCCTTGTCTTTGATGTCAGCGGGCACAGAATGGTGATGACACACGTCCAGAACAGGGCAGGGCTATTTGGACATGTCTCTGAACAGCTGTGTGGTGTGCTTGACTTGTGACTGCCATGCACTGCTTGGATTTCTGTCTTCAGGGGTCATTGAGGTGTCCGTGGAGGTCATAAGAAGAGATGCACACTATAGAGTTATTTCTGTATTGTTTAAATTGTGTCTTTGGTAGTTGGTAGTCCATTTGGAGTTCTTTTCTTTTGATATTTGCTTCAGACTGGAATTTGTTTAAGGCTTAATTGTGGCAGAGAGAGAAAATTCTAGGGATTTCTAAGATCTGTAATCCATGAGTTCTGAAGATATTCCAACTGCCTCTGGAAGTCATAATACTGGTAGCAGCTAGAAATTTTCATTAATAGAGGAGGAGGCAATTCTTTAAACAATCATAGAACCAATAAATTAAGTTGCATCTTCATTGACGTGTACAGAAGGGAAAAATTGATAACGTATTTGATCCTGTAGGAGCTGGAAAAGACAAGGAAGATGAATCTACTTGTCTTTTAATACTCAGATTACATAAGCTTTGGAGTAAAGTCTTCTAGGGAATTTTAAAAAATGGTGGTGTACCTTCCTTCCAGATTATGCTTAAGAAACTAATGACTCATGTCTTAAACCAGAGATACCAAAACTAACTTTAAAGAAAAGCATTTGAAATGAGCTATAATATGAAAACCCTGACACTTCTTAGTGTTTAAAGGGTTTGGTTTTAGATGTCTAAATGCACAGATCTCAAATCTCTTTTTTTCTTTTCTTCTTTTTTGGCAGGTCTTCAGAAAATGGGACAAGAGACCGGATGGCATGCAGAGCAAAGGTTGCTATATCAGGTAAGAGGCTGGGTAGTCACTCAATTATAGGAGCTAAGTAGCTGGACAGTGACTTGTAATACAAACTATATAAACAAGATGGTATTTTTTAAGTGTGTATGTGGTTCAGAGGCATCAGTCCTCTAATGCTTTAAGGGGACTTGTGCTTAAGTCACACATGGGCTTTTGAAGATCCTACCTTCTCTTTCCATTCTACTCACAGGGCCTTCCACAGAGGGAAATACTTTTTTTTGTTTGCCACTAAACACTGAATGCATTTGAAAGCTAAATAAGTGTGTGTGTGCTAAAATCTTTTTTCTCCCACAACAGCAGACTTTGAAGTGATAGTACAGGGCATGTCTAACAAACTGAGAGCAGAATTACAACTAATATGCAAATGTTATTTAGGCAATGCAGATTACATTACTACAGGAAAGGTGTAGTGGTATGGCTTCAATGCAGGCCAGTAATGAGGATGTTTAACAACCATTCCTAGGGGCTGGTACACTGTTTTCTAGCCTCTTCTCAAACTTCAGCACTGTGGATCTGTTGTTTTGTTTGCCTGTGCCAATAGTGGATGTTACTACAGTCAGCATTCCTGTGGCTGTTCTGCCAGCTTTGCTAACAGATCTGTTTGTGCTCCCTGACCTGCTTCATTAAGAATAAAATCATGTAGAAAAGCTCACTACTGTAACTGTTTCAGTTAATTCTGCATATTTTGATATATCTTTAAGCAAGGTAACTTCTAGTAGAAGAGTGATGAGCACATGGTTCAATAATGTTTTTTGCCAGCACAGCTGTTTGCAGAATGTGTATCTGTCTTTCCTCCTTATGGTCGTTGGATGAAAGCATCTGTTTGCCTGTCTGTGCTGTGGTTGCACCTTTCTTCAGATTTGGAGAGCTATCTGCAGTGAAGACTTTAGGGTCATATAACACACTTGTGCTATCTTTAGAAAATCAGAGTTTTTTAAGAACTCTGTTTTTAGTATGAAAAACTTGTTCAGGATATGAAAGATTGAGCTCGTTTCTTTTGATGGGATAAGACCATGGAAGGGTGAAATACAGCACTTTGTATTCGGCGCTGTCTGTTGATGATTCTGCCCTGTTACCAAACCCAGTGGCTCTCAAACTGGAGGTTATGTCCTCGGAAGTGTGGCACAGACCGAGGTGAAGAGGACGAAGAACCAACTGCCTCCCTGTGCAGTCCAGCCTGGGAGTGCTGGATGCTGCCATGCCTTGGCCCTCTTCAGATACTTGTGTCAGGAAGCCCGGCCAGGTCCAGCTTACAGCAGGAAAGCCTAAATGTTGTTCTTGGCCTCTGCTGATTTATTCTTTCTATAGGTCACCTGTTACTACCTCCTGATTTTCTACCCTCAGTAATCCATCCGCTCACAAATTTATTAGCGTGTCACACGGTTAGTACATGCCAGATGACGATTACCAAAAAAATAGGGCAGTCGTGACCAACACCAAAAGTTCAGGAAGAGCCTTGCAGGACTACTGAGGAATATGCTCCTACAGAAAGCAACTATGTCAGATACTGTGTGGGAAGTGCATTCCTTAATCCACCGTTTTTCACGCTTCTATCATTTTTACTTATCCCCCACATTTTTGAATAAATTATGTAATTTATGTTATTGTACCAATCGATTTTTATGTCAGGAGACAATACATCAGATGTTTATCAAAAAGCATAATCATAATTTAAAGTAATTTTATAAAGGAATCATTGGGTTTCAATTTGATTAATTGTAGTATTTGAATGTATCCAATTTGCATCCACATAGATTTACAGCTAATGGTAACTGAAATTAAGGTGTGTAAAAATTGATCTTTGTTTTTGATAAATGACAGCTTTTTCAGTCCAAGAATGAATTGAAAGCTGATTTACAAGTATCATGTTAAACTTGTTCAAGGGCTGACTGTCTATACCTTGATGATTCTCTGACTAAGGTGTAAATTTTTCAGCTAGCAAGATATTGAAAGTGGCATACAGAAGTAATCTTTAATCTAGTACTCTAGTTGCTAACAAGGTCTATTGAGCGCATTAAAATTGTCATTCAGAGTTTGCTATGATTAAAGACAGAAAAAGCTTTTATTTGTAACTGTTTTCACATATGAATGTGGATTTGAGACCTTTGTATTTTAGGAAAGAAACGTTCTGTGCTTTGTCTCTGACAAAGATGAATTTTTTCATTTTAAAAGTTTGAGAGAGACTTCTGTAATGATTTTAATGAAACTATTTCTCTTTATGTAAAACCCCCTATTTTTAGAAATGCTTGCTATGCAAATACATCTTTAGAAGTGAAAGGCAGTTTCAGTACACGATGATGTATTGATTTTTAGGAAGTTAGAAGTCTAAGGCTGTATGCTGGCAGTTCACTTGAAAGTTCATTAGTTTTCATGAACACTTAAAAATAGATGAATTTGAAAGTTTCAGTATTGAAATAGCTTTTATAATAAGATGTCTCATAATAAAAATTAACTGAAATTTGAATTTTTCATTTAGCATCTGAGACAGTGTGACTATATGCAGTTTCACTTCAGTCAACAAGAAGTTTCGTGGGTAAACCCCTGTAGGAATACATGACAATCTGATGCCAAAATGCTGGCACCATTTTGCATCTTAGCATAATGTCTGTGGATTTTTCCATCAGCCTCATATGAAGACAACACTGGAGTCAGCAATGCTTCTTTATAACAATATTGAAGATTTTTGTCACAAGACAACTGAGCTGGTGCTGTTCGCTGCTGCCATCATGTGTCACTTAATATATTGCATATACTTTTAAACAGGACCCTTGTAATTCAGAAACCAGCTTTGGATTTATAAAGCCCCCACAGCATTTGTCTTTTAACAGGGGACTAATAAAAAACGTTATGTCTTAACCTGAGTCCTCGAAGCTGGAGGAAAATGCCACTTAGTACTGTGTTGGGTTTAGTAGATAAATTGGAAAATTTATTGAAGAAAATACTTTCCTAATATTAAAATGACAGGCATGATTTAAAATAATGGTTCTGTAATTGCCTCTCTACTATGGTTCTGAAGTAGAAGGATATTTTCAAGTTAAAAGAAAAAAGATTTCTAAACTGTTTTTATGCTGACTAAGACAATTCTCGCTGGGAATGTGATTACAAGTGGTATTTTCTCTGTGGTTAGCAAAACAAGACTGAAGTGTTTGCAGTGTAAGTATCCCAGTCTTTTCATTAAAACAGGAAGTCTTTCCTCTTGCAGTGGGACGAGTGGTTTCCAGCACAAGGCAAGCAGGGTTTTGGTTTACATCTATGCATAATAGGGCTCAGAGAATAACTCGTAGAACTATGTTACACAGCTTCTCTGAAATGTTATTTCAGGTACTTTCAAATGAGATTTAAAATATTCTTTATTCTAGCATAATTTCTAAACAGAAATGGCACTTAGAGTTGAACTAATTATTGAATTTTCTTTTGATGTGGATAATAAACTTGGAATAGTTATGCTGTTCTTTGGGTGGAAGGTCCTTTTACCACCAGAACATCAGAAAAAGAAACAAACTTTTTGTAATTTGTTTTGATCACAGATCTACAGTATTGACTATAACTTAATCTCCCTACCTTCTTTTTTCCCTCTTTAGATATTCGAATACCATTAATGTGGAAAGGCTCTGATCACTTCAGCAATAAAGAAAGTATGTAAGATGTAATGACTTACTCTGATAAGCAATTGCTTATGCCTGTAAATTTAAACTGAATGAGGAAGTTCATACTCATTTCAGCCCATTTTTTTAACCTTCCATTAGGTCCATATCTTGCTCTTTGTTGTGTAAATGCTTGTAATTTGAAGTTGCTGGTTGTAGCAAGCTGAGTTAGTTCAAAGTCCCGTGGTTCTCTGTGTTTAAACCTTACTCTCTAAAGGGTCCACCTGAGGAAGAATTCCAGAGGAAGCAACAGAAAAATGTTGTATTAAATGGTTAACTGAGAAACTTCTGATTAAACACATTGTTCTATGTCTTGTCTGCATTTGAGAGAGTACATTGGAGGCTGTTTCCAGTGGGAAATTTAAATGAAAGTTGACTGTTGGTGTTGAGTTTATTATTGGATAGCCTTCAAGTACATGCATTTTGCTGTGTCATGGAGATTAATCCTAAATCTGTTCCAGCTGTCACCTGGCATTGATTTCACTTTGATTTTCAATAGGGTCAAAGGTGCAAAGCATGGCAAAATAGTCTAATCCTATGTAGCACATTCATAAAATGATACAGACTTTGGATCAAATGTTATTTTTTTTTTTGTGTAAAGTCAATTTTACTAAACAAAATTACATTTTTAGTGACATTTTTGAAGTTGCAAGCACACACTCTACCTGATTACTCAACTTTTTTTTTTTTTCCTAATAGAGGTAGGCATTTTTTCCCTTTGTGTATGTTGTTCTACCTATACAGCAGCTTTGATAGGTCCATTATCATAAAATCCTATGATGAAAATTTCTGGTGGGAAGAATTTGAGAGCAATTCCTTAGAGGTCTGAATTACCATTTTGTGTAGTTTTGCTTAGTGGCAGTGTTTAGTATTGTGACGTGCAATGTGGCTAATAAAAGCTTTCTCTGGCTCTCTCCAGAATCACAGCGCTATGCAGTGTTTTGTTTGTTCAGAATGGGAGCTGAGGTTTTTGATACTGACGTGACTATTGTGGATAAAGCAATAACAGATATCTGTTTTGAAAATGTAACCATATTGTGAGTATAATTTACTTCTGTTGAATGAAGTACAAATATTGGTTTTTTTCTTTTGAAGGTGGATGTGATTATGAATAAGATTGGCTGAGGTCCACTAGGTTTTGCTGTGGGCAAAGGAATCAGTAGAGGCTCTGTTCGTTTTAGTGGGTGGAGAATCCCCATCTCTGGAAGGCTGGTTTTTGTGTACAAAATTATGCCAGTTGTAGACGTGCCAGTTGATCTGTATTTCTTTTCATTTTTGCCCTGCTGAAGGGTTTTTCTTTATATAAAGAGATAAACAAACTTACATCTCCAGGACAGCATTAAATTAATGCTAAAACCTGAAAGCATTATGACAATATAGGTGTAAATGTTCCACCCAGTGTTTCAGTGTTATCCTGTCCAGCAGGTTACTGGCTCTTTCCTCATTTAACACCTCGTGTTCTGTTACACCTACCTGAGCACGTGCTTGACTCCACTCCCTGCTTTTATTTTTATATCAACAATTCAGGGTCCATCTCCTGAGGAGGACTGACTGGAAAGCTAGAACTACCAAAAACTTTAAATCAAGATCCTGAAAACTGGGTTTAAATCAAATTTTAAGCTCTCTTAAACACCTGTTCAAGTTAAGAGTGAGGACAAAGATTTAAATCTCCTTCTTCAAAGATATGAGACTTGACCATTATAGTTTACTGTGAAACACTGGAACAAAAGCAGAAAAGGCACCTTAACTTGCCTTGTATTCCTCAAGGCATAGAAAGACTTGATATAAAAGTTTTTGGGGTGATTTCATTACGGTGTCTCTGTAATGACATGATTTGTACCTGAAAGATGAGGTTAGGCTTCTGGTTTGATGACTAAGCTTGAGAACAAGAGCATCAGTAGAACTGAAAACTGAGAAAGACTGTGGGCCAGAGGATGCAGCAGTAGGTAGTTAAGTTGTGAATGACAGATTTTATTAGATAGCAATTTTTTTCAGTAATTTGAAGGGGATGGGGTGCAGCTAAGATATCTCTAAAACAGTTCAATCTGATTTAGGACCATAGGCAGGGATAGGTTTTCAATCATGGGATTTTTGTATAACAGTAGAGGGCAGATTTAAGTGTGTTTGAATGTCTTGCCCGTGTATTTCCATAACATGGGCTTTTTTTCCATTTTTAACCTAAACGTTGAATTTCCTGTTTGTAATTGTTTATGGCCCAATTATAACATCCATCTCATGACCTCAGTGCTAAGTTGCTTCTGTGTACTCTAGTCCTTAATTCCATATTAATGTGTGTCTGTGCCTGAATCTTATGGCATTGCTCCCCTTGATTAGAAATATGTTATTTAATCTATAAAGTAGCAGCAGCATTCCTTGGCTCCATGCACAGTTTGTTAACAAATGCTCTGAAATTTTCTCCTCCCCCACTTCAGTGATGAAGCAAGCCCAGATTTCCAGGTGAAGGTTGAAGTGTATAGCTGCTGTACAGAGGAGTCTTTATATATAACAAACACTCCTAAGAAACTGGCAAAGAAACTTAAAACGTCCCTAAGCAAAGCTACAGGGAAGAAACTCAAAGCTGCGCTGGAAGAAGACAGCACTGAACCCCTTTTGCCCGCTGACCCAGTCATCCAGTAAGGCACATATATTGATATTCTGGTTTTATAGCTTTTAAAATAGAAATAGACCAAATATATTGTAAATTTTTGGCAAACTGCCAAGAAACCGGTTCTTTCTCTAGTTGCCCAAGTGAAAAAAAATTTACATTTTAAATAGGAAATGAGAAAGTAGGTGTGAATTCCAACCATGTCGCTGAGCCTTGGGGCCTGGTTCTGATCTTGAAACACATGAGCAGCCTTTATCTTTGTGCGCCACAGCCAGCCAGCTAGTAAATCCAGTGTTCTTTGCAAACTCCATAATATTTTTAATTTGATCTCTTGAGGAAGTCGATCTTGTATGGTCTATCTGTGTCTCTCTGTCCGTCTACCTCTCCCCCTCCCCCCCTCCCCGTTTACTTCCTCCCCCACACTATTTTTGCACCTAGCCGGTGTTGCTCATACTTGACAGACAGGTAGGTATGTCTAAAAGTTACAAGTTGTGTGAAATAACAAAAGGTGTGTATGTAGGCAGGAGAAACCACTCCTGTACACTCTGCCCTAACTCCACTTGCCAGCTTTTCAGTAAAACTCTGGACTGCCAAAGGCACTTTATGGTTACAGGCTACTTAACAGGAGATTTCTTAATTGGCTTTAGCACATAACGTTTTAAAATGACTTGCTGGTTTTCAGTGTTCATAGGCATAAATGCTGTTCCCAATAATTTACCTGTGTCCTTTTAAAAATTAACTGCCTACTAATATTTTCCAGCTACTTTAATTTCTTTGGGATTTAAGCAGGCCAAATACTTAACTTGCAAATACTAATAGCATTGCTTTATTATATTTATTTATATTTTTTTAGAAAGCAATTTTTGCAAGGAATTACTTTTTTTTGGCAGCTGACAGTAAAGAATCAGTGCTTAATTCTTGCCAGTTGTTGAGTGTTGTCTTAGTCTGGCTTCGTATATCTATTTGCTGGGATTTTAAAAGGAAACATTCAAGCGTATTCTATCTTTGTTGAACTGATATTACTGTAAACTGATATTACTGTTTGACTCAAAATAGACAGCCGAGAGATCTTATCCACAGAGCAAAACAAATTTTATCACTAACTTTCCAGTGGGTTCCACCTAATGACAATGTATTTTTCAATCTGCATCATGTCAGGTGGCTGTGCTTTCCACCAGCTTCAACTGGGCCATGACACACTATCATTAGACACAGTTTGAATCAGATATAACCACTGGCTTCTTTGCTTGACTATAGATTGCCTGGCTTTTAAGGAAGAAGCACCAGTAGACAATTTAAACAGCTGCCTCCTCCCCTGGGTTTTGCTTTTCGTTTCTCAACTGAATTTTCCTTTCCTCCATCTTGGAAGTTTGTTGTTTTTACTGTAGATAATCATCTCACAGTGACTAGTACTTTCTTAACACAATTAAATGAACAATGAAGTGTTTAATGATGGCTTTGCTGGGTGATCAAAATAGTTGCTTGGAAAGAAATGGGTTATTATAGGCAGAAAATAAGTTGTCAATTTTTTTTTATGGGTTCCTCCTAGGGTTTATATTAGTTAGACCTTGGTATGTAGCTCTTATAAAGGGGAAGAGACTGCAAGATTACAAGAGATCTTTCAAGTATTCCCCTGAGAGTTTTACCAGTCCAGCAGGGGAAATTAAACTGCAACAAAAAAGTGAACTTTCTATATTATGCGAACACCTTTTCTCTGTAGATTTCATTTGTACAAGCCTTTTTCTTTTCAGTGCACACATGAGTGAAATTCTCCATTTTCCGAAAACTCTGTGATCCCTCTGTTTCAAACTTCTTGGCTTAGAAATCTCTCTGGTTAGTGAGGAAACCATCAGACTTGGAACTTCTTGAAAAAGCGTAGTGACAGAGGGCTTGATTGGTTGCTTAGATTGGTTAATTTGAGTTATACTGATATTCTCTCTTAATATCCCTCTTTTAGTTTCTATACAGTCTTTTGCCCACTTAGTTTTTTGATTCTAGCATAAATATTATTTTTTTTCTTTTTACATTTTTCATAGAAGAAAAGATTTTCAGTGCAGTTTTACTATTAAATGCCAGTGTAACCAGGTTGCTCTTTGGATAAATCACTGGAGTCTCCCTCAAGTGCCTGTTTATTCACTTGCAGAACTGGCCTACACATGCACTGGTTATTGTGTTTGATGTCTTGTCCTCCACTGGGCTGAAGGTGCAGCAGCTTCCGTGTCCTGTGTTTGAGTTGGCAAATCCCCAGTGATATTTTGCTGGAAGTGCACAGTCTAATCTTGTGGCCTCACTTTTATGGCTGGGTTCTTGTTAGTATCTGAAGGTTATATTTGGTTTTACCGTCTATTATTTAAGATCTGATTAAAAGGTGAGCATATGAGCATATTGAATTTTTTTTTTTTTTTTTTACTCACAAGTCTTCCACTCCCTCCTTCGCTCACGTTGAATGAATGAACTAGGATGGGGATTTCTAACATTGGGTTTAATATTCAGGAACAGATTCTGGAATTGAAGATGTCTTAATTAACATACATTGATAGAGTGTTATAGTTACACCTTCCCACACCGGGGTCTGTGTGGAAACTTCAGTGCCTCTGTCTCTTGATCAGTAAACAGATTAAACAACGAGCCTTTGCCACAGGCATGTTGTGGAGATGAGCTGATTTTTTTTTTTTAAATGAAGTTGTTACATGGAAAAATACTATAGATATGCAAAGTACTGAATGAGATGCAGCAGGCAGATTATTCTTTGTTATACAAAGAAACTGTCTTTTAGGGCAGTTAGCTAATTCTGTGAAATGCAAAGGAAAAACACAGGCAACAATCCTGATTAGCCAGTTAAATCTGAAAAATATTTGTAGATAAAACTTTTCTAAATTATATTGCAGCTGCCTGAAAGGGATGACTTGTATTTTAGAATGAAAATGTTACTGTGAAGCATATTTTAAAAGTGAAGTAGCTATTTTTTTTGGCAAGGTTGTTGTGGTAATTAGTCATGCTTTAGAAAAAAAAGTAACTTTAGAATCAGCACAGCAGTTTTATCTGTGAGAAGAAACTGAACTTTCTGGTACAGTTTAAATAGAATGGTAATGCATTGCTCAACTGCATGGTCAAACATAATCAGTGGAGAATCTTTTGTTAGGGAACAGTCTAGCAGGGAATATATACAAATGCTGATGAGTTTTTGTTCAGTTTGCCCTCTTGAAATGCTTCATAGCAGTGGTTTTTCACCCAGAATGTGAGATTGTATTTAATTTTCTTTTTGTTCCCTGGAGACAGATACATGACAGACCTCCCCTCTAAAAAACTTCCTGCTTTTCCTCCTCCTCTTTCATTAGGGTTAGTGGGAGGTAGACATTCTCCTTGTTTATCTGCCGAGCCTAAGGTCTGATAACTGTATGCTCCCACTGTGCTAGTAAGAAAAATAAAATTTGAAAAATACTAAGTTGGAAAACTATTTTTGGTGATCTTGGTCCATAGCGTGTTATCAGCTTTTACACCACCAAGCTTTCTTATGTTCTACTGAAGATATTTTTAGGAACTTGTGCTAGATCCTGTTGGGGAGAGTAGTTAGTGATTTGGAGGGGTTTGTTTTCTTATGAACTTTGTTCTAACTGCCATGAGCCAGGTGGAATTCTTAGTGCATTGCTGGACTGTAAATCTGTTACTCGGGCTGATGAGTATTTTAGGGAAAAGGTTAAACGTACTAAATTTATACCAGTTTATTCCAAGAATTGCATTCCACAATTGCACTGTGCTGAATTGTAAGAGTGATACTTTTTTTCCCTTGGCAAAATACAAAACTAAGATAAAACATTCTGAAACCTGTGAGCCCAGTAAGTGAAAAAAAATCCTTTATGCTGCAAAACTGACCGTAGGATTTCTGCACAGATTTCTGCATGTGAATAATCAATCTGTTGGATCCTATTCAAAATACATCTATAAACAACTGGTTTATAAAGTGTAGTCTGCATAGGCAAAGCAAAAGAGCAGGGCAACATGGAGAAGCAGTATAAAGCCTTTTAATTTTTAACCTATATTTTCAGATAAAGTTGGTCATCCGTTGTTTTATTAACTATAGGAATTTTTGAGCCTGTTACCAAATTGAATTGCTTTAGGCCTAGGAATAAGAGCTGTAACTATTCAAAGTAACTTGATGTCTGACTAGAGGAGAGAGGTGCTTTGAGCATCCAGAGGGTGCAGAGAGTTTGGATAGCACAGCCTTTATGCCTGGGTTTGGCAGCTGCTGGCTCTCCAGGAAGCACGAGCCCAGCTTGTAGGCAGTGGCCACATGAGAAGTCTCCTGGCCAGCAGGTCCCAGAGAGGAGGCAACAGAAAGAGTTGTAATGAATCATGGCATTGGCCTGGAAGTTTTGGGGTGGGAGGACCTGGAGGTACACGCATGGAGGCAGGAGATAAGGGAGGGAAATGAACAGACTGTGGAACAGTGTTTGTGTACAAGGAGAACCAGAGATACAGGAGCTGTGTGGGAAGAGGCTGGGGTGGCAATCTGCGGTCACTGACGGATGCCGTCGTGCACCTTGGTGTTCCCTCGTACCCAAATGTGGTATCTCAGGTGTGTCTAGACTCCCTTTAATTACTGCCCGAGCAACATGAAGCAGAAACGTCCTAAATGTGCCTTTTCTTTCACATTCAGTGGAGCAAAGTACAGTTTGCTAGCATACACCACTTTGGGGCTGGAAAGTGCTGAGGACAATTTCAGGACCCACAACCTTACCATTACAGGAAATGGTAAGTACATATGGTACCAATTTAAGGAAATAAAAAACCAGTAACGTTTTGCATTAAACTCTTGTAAACTAAAGAGCTCAAGGAGATTATTTTTCTTGATACTCAATATAGAACAACTTTAATAAAATATTTAACGGCTCTAAAGCAGGCATCTGTACACAGCTGAATAAACTATAAGTTGAGTAAAATTTCAAGTCCAGATGAAAATTTAATTCTTTTGGGAGTTTCTTCTGTCATTTGCATATCCGTCTTATATGAGTTGTAGTTATATACAAATTATTTCCCCTTCTTCACAACTGAGGAAGGGTATCAGAACGAAGAACAGCTTGTTCCTCTGTAGTCAGAAGGAAAGAAGAAAAACTGCTTCAGCTTGGTGAGGTTGTTCGAGGCCCAGATTTAATACAAGACTTAAGTGTGTGTGCTTGCAGTCTGTGCCATCTGCTGTCCTTCAGCTCTGGGGCAGCACAAGTTGGGAGCAGTTCAGCACTGTGGGGGACTGATTATGCTGCAACTGATGGTGATGTTTTCAGTTTTTGGTACTTTGTCCATTATTTTCTGCAAGGACAGCCCCTTCCCTAAGCTGTCCTCCAGCTGTTAACTTAAGGCATGGGACTTTCACTGTTGCTTCTGGGAACTTAAATCATTTACTGGGGTAAGCTCGACCTCAAAGGGAATTTCCTTCTTTACATTTCAGTAATTCTGAATAAGTACAGATTTGAAGATTTATCTGGCATTTATTTCTTGAAGTGTTGGATGAATAATTCTGAGCACCTTTGATATTTGTAAGCCTTTCTTTTTTAGTACTTTATATTCTTCTTGAAGTTCCTTTTTCTGACATTAATTTACATAACTTTGTCAGGTGAGAAAGGACATACCTGGATATTTTGGTTCATCACAAGCATTTCTAAACCATGACCAAAGACAGAGTCACATTAATGGAATGTTGCATTACCTACTTCTAATTACAGAAGAGAGAGCCTGTTGCATGGTGGAGCTGAGCGATTCCAATTCATTAGAAACTCCTTGGAACCCTAAATGGTCTTCTAGTGCTGAAGGCAGAAATTCCAAGCCTTACTAAAACAACCTGAAGCAAAGTGCTCACGTATAAATGTAGCTGTGTGCCACAATGGGATGGGCTCAGGGACCATACTAGATGAGAGGGTCAGTGTACTTACCTTTCAAAGTGTTTTAGCTCTGAAATCAGCTATATTTTATGTAGAAACAACTCTTTTTTGCAGAACAATATTGCCATTTTTACTTGAAATTATTTTGGAATTTACTATTTTTTTTCAATTAAAAAACATTTCCTGAAGACTAGAAATCAGCTTTAGCCTAATCCTACAGGATTAAATCTCTTTTCTTAAAATATGAAAATATGCTTATTTACACTCATGATATTCATGTAAAAACAGATGTAGAAAGCTGAACTATATGTTTAGGGCAATTGTTCAGAACTGAGTGTTTGTCTGCCTTTTGCCTTTGTCTTTCCCCCAGAGGAATCCTCTTTTTGGCTGCCCCTATATGGAAACATGTGCTGCCGTTTAGTTGTCCAGCCCTCCTGCATGGCCAGGGATATGATGGCAGGATTTCTAAACCAGCAGGTAAGAAGACCTTGCTTGTGTTTGCATCCTGGGCTGTTAATAGCTGTCACTACGAGTCAATTGTTAAAACATTTGCTTTTACCTAAAGCGGTTTATTGAGAACTGTTGTTTTTCTCTGTTCTACCAAGAGCAAGGGGGAAACTCTCTCATGGCTGCATTCACAAACGATGCCTTCAGTGGCTGAGCATGGAGAAATCAGTGTTTCCTTGGCATGAATGGTGTAGGCTGTTCGTAAAGATCAAGTACAACTCTTGTTTCAGAGTTGGTTTGCACTGGTACTTGATGACATCAGTCCTGATAATCCTGTGGCTCTCATCCTTGTACATACCCCTTGTTGTGCTGGCACAAGAGTTCATATCACAGCATGGTGAATCAGGCTGGTGAACCGAGCCATATTTAAACTCATCCCTTCAGAAATGATTCATGTGAACTCACTTTACTTCTCTATTTTGGTTCATTGCACAACTAGGCATATGAGAATGTGATAGTGGAGGGCCAGAGGGTCTGGGTCATTTGTCAGGAGGGCTGAATTACAGGCTTTAAACTGGTTGTGAAACTGTTATGCTTTTATGAAAGCTGTTCAGAAAATTCATTTGAGAAAGTGGAAATTCTAGACAAATGTCTTTGCTTGACATTTGTTGAATGTACCGTGTATTTCCAAAGTGTAATACTCTTTTTATTTCTATTATTGTGCAATTGCTGTAGCTAATAAAGGTGCTTTCTTTTTTCACAGTAGACACCAGATCTAGATTTCATTCAGTGTGAACTAGCAGATTCTGTACTGTTACTGTCACATGGCAATACATCTGCAAAAACTGTAAAACACCAGAAGACCTTTAAAGTACTGCTAATATTTCAGAAATCAGTGACTGAAATGTTCTGTAACAGAAAGTCTTTGTTGTAGGAATGAGTTTGGTTTGGCTAAGATTTGATCACTCAGGGCTGATATGTTTACACCTGGTAATACGGTTTTCTTTTAGGTTTATGTTTCTGCTTCCCTTTAGCAAATGGTAGGAGGTCTAACGAGCTGGAGGAGGCTGTATTGCGTACTGAGAGGTGGCAAACTCTTTTGTTATTACTCACCAGAAGAAATTGAGGCTAAACTGGAGCCAGCATTGACAGTTTCCATTAACAAGGTAAAATTGATTGTATGGGGTTGTTTTTTTTTTTTTGGTTGTTGGGGCTTCTAAGTTTATTTGATTATTTTGGGGAACGTTCTTTTTGGTTTAAGAAATATGTGCAGTCATTTGGGCTCTAAGCTGCTGGTATGCAGAGTGCCTTATAGGTAGAATGAGGGTGGGATGTGCTTTTTGTGAAAAATTTGTGAAATTTGCAGTCCCCCCAGCAGGAACATAATATTCCTTAGCTGTGGATGTAAATTCCTTCTATTGCATTAGACTGGTTGGCATAGAGGCAAAAAGGACGGTGTTTATCTGTAGGACAAGTAATAACTTTTTATATGACAGTTCTATAAGACAGCCCTTAGAAATGCATTGCTTACAGTTCCCTAGCAATGCTCTGGTAGACTTTTGTCCTCAGCAAGGTGGAATTCCCACAAAAGCTTTTTTGTTGTTATGTGTTATTTAGCCACAGTCTTAATTAGGAGGAGAGCTAGAAAATTTTTCAAAATATTTTAGTGCCTTAAAATAAGCTGCTTTTCTTAATGCTGGTTTTGTCCAGGGCACAATAACTTTGGAAGCTCTGTTCTCTAGGATGACATTATTGCTGTTTTTCATGCCCTAATTGAAAAGCCTGGGTTTAAAACATAAATTTAAAATGTTGCTTACTATTTGGCCAAAGAAACAGTAATTAATCTGAAGTAATATTTAAATTAGTAATGTTATTGGAAAGACCTTCTAGAATGGCAAGCATTAGAGAGAACAGGTGCTCTCAAAAACTGGTTTTGGTGCAGGCATCAAGGGTTAATATCCCATAAGGATGGGCAGAGAAATTCAATGTTATTTGCAGTCACATAGCTGGGTTCATCTTTCCTAAGTAAATAGACACATTTGGAAGCTGTGTTAAGCACAGGTCGCTGTGGATTCCGCTGCTGTGCTGCCGTGAGCGCTCGGTGCCAACGCTAATTCCGAGAGAAGCATTCCCGGGCCCAGCCGCTTGTCCAGCTGCTGCTGCCTCGTGCCAGGGCAGGCACGGGGGCAGCTGACAGAGCGATGGCACAGGGCAACTCATAGGGGTTAGAGTCAGTTCATCTGGGGCTGGAGGAGGCTTGGCTTCACTGTGCTTCCCTTTAATCAGTTCTCTTAGCCAGGTCATTACATGGCTGCACAAACGCTGGTGTGGTACAAGCACAGCTCAGCTATGGCTGGGAACATGAAGGGGCGTGGGGTGACAAAGAACTGCTTCTTACCGTAGCAGTATCAGTTTTGGTGGCTCGAGTGTTCCTGGGAGAGGTGACTGCATTCTCCTTCAGAGTGAGACTGGTATAGAACCCAAACATTTAAATGGGTCATAACAATGTGACCTGTTTGCGTTAGGATGTTTTTTTTAATTGCTAAGATTTAAATGATTCCTTAAATAAAAATACCTTTTTTCCTAGTGCTACTTTTTCTTCCAACTCTTCATACATTTACATTAAATAAATATTTATACTGTGATATATATTTAAGTAGGTTTACTTGCTTATGCCTTCAGTCACTTTCAATTTCACTAGTCAGCCTCTGCCATAATTCTGTTTTCCAGCTGTTCACAGTATCAGTTAAGAAATGGTAAACTTTAGTAAATTATAGAATGACTAAATCATTCTAAAACGTGACAGGAATATTTTTTTAAATTATCTATCGGGATGCCTCGTATCTTTCTTTGGAGTTCTCTGTTTTGGTCTTAATCCTAATTTTGCTTTTCCTTTTAAAATAACCATATTGTACTAAGATATTTTGCTCCTCCGAGTAACCAATGCACTTAGAACCTGAAATCCAGCTTGATAAGCCTTTGCTGAGGGACTGTCCTTATGTTGGCAGGGTATCCTTAAGGGTAACATGTAGAAGGTACATGACTTATGTATCTTACACCATTTTACAAAAATGTCAGACTGCTGGAGAATGACTGTGAATCCTTCTTCAATTTAAATTAAAACTAGAAAAAAAGAAAATGCAATTGAAAACATATTTGGATACTTTACTACTTCAACAGTTTCTCTTGAAAATAACTTAATGCCTGCAGATATTTTTTGATTCTTTTGTTATGAAATTTCTCTTACGGATTAAATGAAAGCAGACTAATCGTATGGGCTCGTCTGCTACATGTTGTTATAGAAACAGCAATTTTGAAGTGAAAGTTGAGATTGAACATCAACTCTAGACGTTCTAACTAAAATCTCTTCGGGTTGCATATGTGGCATTTTCATTTATAATGTGAAGCTGATCCTTTACATGTAATTTAAAGATACTTTCTGAGAAGTAATGAAATCATCTGGATTTATGAGAAATTCTCTGGAAAATGTTCACACCGATAGCCGTATTTCCCATTCCCTTTGAATTGAGACTTGAAGAAGCCATTAAGACCAGCAAAGTCATTACTTCAACTTTAGATGACTTCACTGCTACTGCTGTTGAGCAAGAATGGTTCTGCAGTTCCTATTATGCAAGTGCTACTGTTATTGTTCCAGCTAAATGTGATTATAACATATTATATTGCACAACTAAGTAGGAAAAGAGAAATGATATTTTCTGTAGCAAAGAAAATTTACTGGAATCCAATTTGAAGAAATATTCTTTATGGGCCAGTTCCTGAACTTTTTCAAGCTTTCTTTAGTTTGAAATGAAAAATAAAAGCCTAGCCTACACCTGACAGCTTAGCAAATTGGTGCATTTTGGTACATGTGCCAGCAGTTCATGCTAGTTGCTCAGTGTTTGGAATACGTAATCTATTGTGTTTGGTTCATAGATTATAAAACTTTTTTTGTGCCAGGGTTTCCTGAAGCTTGAGGAATTCTGGGATGATTCTTGTAGTCCCGGGCATATTTTTCCCATGCAGTCTTTGTCCCGTGGCCCTGCAGTCAGCAAGCCCAGGGCTCTCTCCGTGCTCGTGCTGATTGCTGAGGGGAGCAGGGTGAGGAGCAAGCATTTGCAGCCACAGGCTCAGGGTTCATGGGAACACTGCTGAGCAGTGCAGCAGGAGCAGAGGGACAAAATCAGTCTGGAATTACCTTTAATGACAGTCCTTGGTGGTACAGCTGTTCTGGCTAGGTCAAGGAGAGGACTTCATTGGAAAATGTGCTGATGGTTGCAGCAGCATAACTTCAAGAGAATCATGCATATTTCTAGGGAACCAGGGAATTCATCCTTGAGCTGGAGCAGAGGAATATGTATATGAGTTCTTGACCATGTGAGCTTTTAGGGAGCCAGCAACATGAGCAATATTCACTGTACATGTTGAGGAGCTCCAGCACAGGGAAATGAGATCAGCCCTGAAAATGTCTGTATTCCTTGTAGTAAGGACTTTGTCCCACAGGCTGGCTTAGAAAAGCCTTCATACCTGTGAAAATATATTGGAAAAGCACGGACTAGTTAAGGGTCTCCAAATGTCTGGAGTCTCATATCCAGAGAGCTTAGTCCTGCAGTTGCTTGAAAGAGGCTGTGGATGCAGGCAGGGGAAGCAGATAGAACACTCGGATCCTTGTAGCACACATGCTCAAACTGAGCAGTTTGAAAGCTGCTTTATTGGCTCCCTGATGCTTCACAAAATGCTGGCTGGTCATATATTGCTATCTCTTTCTCCACGTTTTCAGCTGCTGCATTGCTCCCAAGATCAATGGCACAGATATCCTAATATTACTTGTCCATGTTGTACTCACACATTGTACTGACCAGCCAGTGGCCATGAGGATGTCGCGTTAGTACAAGCTCACAAAACAAGGAAGGGACAAAATATCAACTAAGAGACTGAATTTGGTCTTCTGCATTAATGTGTTCGAAAGCCATAATTTCAAATTTAACCATATTTCCCTGCTTGCCTAAAACAAACTTCATGGAAATTATTAACATTACAACAGAAACCAACATATGGACAGGTTATACTTTTTTCCAGTGTTGTACTGTTTTTTCTTGGTTTATTTTTTGTACTAAAAACACAAAGGGAGTTCGTTATATGTGATTTGATTTGTTTAATCTTAAAATAGATACACAGAAATGGGTCTCTAGGTTATTCAATATTTTTCTTAAGAACTGTAATTTGTTTTGATGTCTTAAAATGGTCTTTATAACCAGTGCTTCTCAGTGTGTCAGGACTGGCTTAGCAGGAAAATGTTGTACCTCAGCAATAAAAAAGTTCTCTTTCTCTATCTCTATGTCGTCTTCTTGCTTAAAATTTGAGCTTTCTAGAGAGGTATTATCAGGCAGAGAGATTTTATTTGTGGGGAGAAATATGGAATAAGATTGGTATTTACAAATACCATATATTTTTCCCTTTTAGTCTTTCCCCGTCTTCAAAGAAATAATCTTTTGCATAAAGAGTATAAAACTGGCTTCAGCTTCCCTGTAAGAGTCACTCGAGTTCAAGATTCAGCTGTTTTCCTGTTGCCATCCACCGATTGTGCTGGTCTTTACAATTACTATAGCAGAGTTGGTTCGGTTTTCTTGGAAGACTGGGAAAGATATTATTACAAAATGGTAAATTAAAGCCCTTTTTTTTTTGTTTTTTTTTTGGGGAGTGGTTTTTCAGTTTGTTTTGGTTTTGGTTTGGTTTTAATAGGTTTTTGTTGGTTTGGGGTTTGTTTTTTATTAAGTGGAACTGGGCATGTCGTGTAATTCACCCAAGCTTGGTAAATTCATCAGCCCATTGCTGTAATGGCATCCTGTATGACTCCTGAAATATTCAAGCATCAGATATAGATTGTTGCTTGAGGATTTATCTCCTTTGAATAATACCACAGTTGTGGGATAAAACCTGCAGCAAACATCATTAAATAAACTTGTGTGTATGGTATGCTTGAAGTTCTTACCTGTCAAATGTTAATCTGTTTGATTTCATTTTTTTGCTGGTATCTATGGTTACCTGAGTTAATGGGATATAGAGCACTTATGGATGAATTACTTCATCTCCTATTTTTAGACAGAAGAATTTAAATGAGCATATCCATCAGATATGCTACAAGCAGCTGTTGGTATTTCAAATTGTTACTTCAGTAATGCATTTAAAATCTGGGGAATGGTCTGTAGAATAATTTTTGTTTTCCCGAGTATCGGAACTAGGCTTATCCCCATGGGATCCCATGCGTAAACTTAATTTCTGTAGGTGTATGTTTAATGCCTTTAGCAGATGTTTGACATTTGGTTGAGTTGTGTAAAAGGGAACTGGCTGTTCTGTCCCCACTGTATTTTGAGGAATGCCCCGAGGCCACCTTCGTGGTCAGATTCACTGTCCATCCAGACAGGAGATGTTCAAACACAGCCCTGGCTGTGATTGTTGGCTTCCTTCAAATCCTGGGCATTGCCCATGCCAAGAATGTCCTCGTGTATTCCTGCACAAGGCAGGGGGCACTGCACGGTCTTGCTGTGTGTTTGGTGTCCGTCCTGCCAGGGCTCTGGGGCTGGCCAGCTGCACGGGGCCAGCTGGTGCTTGGGCACCAGAACTCACTACTCTGCTCTCCTGGGCATGCCAGAAATCCTCTCAGGAGCAATGTTGTAATGGGCTGCTGCTTGTTCACTCAGGTCAAGTTGCATGTGCAAAGATATTCCAGGGCTTCTGCTTTACTTCTCTAAATAAAGTGATGTTAATTCTTTTAATTTGCTCATCATGCTGTGGTGAGCAGCAATGTTGACTGGTTGTGTTCTGGAATTCTTGTAGTTGTGTTTAAGCCAGACTTAAAACTTTTAGCATTTTACACACGCACACAAATCACTGTTAGGGATAAGTGCTTTTTTTATTGTAGTAATGCCATAACAAAGAAAGTAAATACTCTGAAAATACCACTGGATCTAGTCTAGAGCAATTGAACTACGTCCCTGGACAGAAGGAGAAACCTTGGCTCTAGCAGTGCTGCTGTGTAATCTGAGAGCTTTTCTAACTCTAGCTGAAGAGATTTTATAGACTTGTGTTACACTTCTTGGATATGTATACACAATTAATTATTTCTATGTAGCTTTCCCTAATTAAGGTAAACTAAAATGTCTATTTTTAAATGGCAAATAGTTGTTTTTTTCTATTAGAGCAAAATCTTGTTGTTCTGCTAGAACTATATGGGTTACTGCTACAAATGCCCCTTTAAAGATGGCCTAGGTACGTTTCTTTTTAATTTTCCTGTCACTATTGTATTAGCCCTGAATGTCCTGATGCACTAAGATGAACATAAAATGGATACAAGTTTACAATGCCGTGGGTAAACAATGGCCCACAGAAGTACAGTAGGAGGCATAAATAGTAGCTGTAATAATGTGGTTGTCCATCTGAATCGTTTTGGAGAAAAGGAACTGCTTGCTGTTATTGTAGATTATTCCCTCAACTGCTGTGGAGAAGAGTGAGCAGTGTGAGATTAGCTGGTGAAGGTAGAGGGAGGGGTAACACATAATTACAGTACATTCTGTAATTCAGGACTGAACTGCGATAATTGTGCTCTATTCCCTTATTTTTCGTATTTTATGCCATTTTAATAGTTTTATGAGAAAACATTTTTATAATCAGTTCCTGACATTAGTTTCTTTTTTTTTTTAATTGGGTATTAATCTGGAGTAGACAAAAAGCCAAATTCTACCTTCTTACACTGTCATTGGCCATAAATTGATGCCAGTGTGAAGCAATAACTCATTACCACAGTTTGTTGTTCCTAGGAAACCAGGATTCGAGCTGTGGATAAGGACTCCAAGAGAAGAACTAATAACTTCTCTGTTATCAACCCTGTGTCTGGAGAGGCTGTGACGCAACGTTTTGCTACTGACAGTAGGGATGAACTTCGTAAGTGGATGGAAGCTTTCTGGCAGCACTTTTATGATCTGAGTAAGTAAGCAGGCAGTGCTGGCAGCGTGCCCTCCAAGTGGGGCGTTATGTAACATCAAAGGGATCTTTGAGCAATTTGAATTGGAATTGCCTCATAAGCCTTTGTTTGCAACAACGAAAAGAAAAATGTTCTCTGGGATAATATTGGGTGGTAGTATAAGCCGTTGGAAGGCAAATATTTGGCTAAACCAAAGTCCATGTGTTCAGTCTGTGTTTTTGCAGGAAACCAGAGGCAGAATATGTTCATCAATCTCAAAAAAACGTCTTCTCTTAGCAGTGTTCTAGATAACATTTTTAAAGACTGCTAAATTCTCACCGTCTCTTCCTCCTTCCCACTGTATGGGAAGAGTCCACCTCTGCCTGGGCATCCTACCAGTGGTGTGTTGGTTTGGTGAGATCCTGCAAGTATGAAACCTTAGTATGGAAGCCTTAGTGACAAGCGGTGAGGATGCTGGAATCATGTGGGGCCTTGGCTAGGATGCGGATTCAGCCAGCTCTTGCGAGTAGTCACAAGTAAACATGGGGTTTCCTTGCTCAGCAGTATTATGGATGAATTAAATTACAATTTGTTTTAACAGGGATTGCTTGATTCTGTTGTAGTTCAAAGGTTTTGGTAGCTCTCGTCACATGAGAATATGCTCACCCCGCCACACTCCATCCAGTCAGGCAAATACACACTGCTTACCTGGGCCTGGTAAAAGCTGTACCTCAGCCTTTGTAACAGGTGATAAAGTGTTACCCTGATCCTTTGGCAAACCTCTGGAACAACACTGATCTTACATGGCAGAGGGAACTCATTTTGTGAAATGAGTTCACTCATTTTAGTGTGTGAACTTCAATGTGTTCAAGTAGTATATTATGTTCCTTGTTTATCACCAAATACTTATTATAAAAACTACATAGATTAATTTGCCTCTGTGTTTTTTCTCTGCTTCCTGCTTGACTCACAGGTTTGCTGAGAGTAGAGACTGTCAGTTTTTTATGCTGCCGTTGACAAGGTAGAGCTGCTTCCTGATAGGCATTGTTACCAAGTCACAAAACAGAACCAGGTCAATTAATGAAATATCAGTCTTTAGTCAGAGACAACACCAATAAAATAATTGAATTGAGGTTGTGGAAACTCGGTATTGTAGTTGTATTTCCAGTCATTTCTAGCTCTGATTTACAATGAGAAAAGGCACTATCAATTAAAGAAACTCACCAAGCAAAAACTAGGGCATCCTCTTTAAATTATCTGTAGAGTGGGGTAAAAGAACTACTTCTTATTCATTATAGATAGAATACTACCCACGGATTTTTTGAGACATTTTCCTTAGATTCAGAAAAATGGGTCACTTGGCATTTAAATGCCTTTTTTCTTCCCTGGTTCTAAAATTCTCTTAAAATTAATGTGCTCAGAAAACTTGGAATGATTGGTATGAACTAAGTAATTTTACTGTGTCTTGTTTTCCTTAAGGTCAAAATCTATTAATAGAAAAAGAGGTTTGCTTGTCTGCTAAGGGATAAAAGGCAAGTTATCCTCTATTAAAACCAGAATGTTCCTTTGCCATAACATTGTATAGCATCCGGCTTGCAGGGTATTGGAGTTTGTCCCTGGTTAACTTCATGAAGCTTCCGAAACCTTAAATTTTTTCTTTTTTTTCCCCCCCCTTGGATTTATACTGTTTGGGGACTTGAAGGCAAATTATGATCTTTACCCAACAGAGTGTTACTGTAATGCTGGGATGCTTAAATTACAGGTAGGATCTTATGACCTTTGTGCTAAGAGAGGGAGTACAGAGGTGAAAATACAAATGCATCCTGAGCTTTTGAGCTAAACAAAAGTAAATGCTCACTGTTTAGCATTACTTTGGAGATAGTTTCCTAACACAACCTAGTAACTTCCATTTTTTTTCCAGGCTGAAGTGTTTAAGTTCCAGTCATTGTTCTCTTTTCTCTCTCAGGCCAGTGGAAACATTGTTGTGAGGAACTTATGAAAATTGAGATTATGTCACCACGGAAACCACCTTTGTTCTTGACAAAGGAAGCAACCTCCGTCTACCATGATATGAGTAAGTGGGATTTGCCTTTTCAAGTTGCAGAGTAACAGAAACAACATTGTCTGAATTCAGATGGCTTCTGGTGTTGAAACACTGAGTTTTTCAAGGACAATTCAGACAATGAAAGAGCAACATAATTGCATACCAAGGAGTTCATATTAAATCTGAATTTGTAATAGTGCAAATAATGAATACATTTTTATACCTTGAGCTAAAAAATCTGCAATCTGCCATGAACACACTCGAAAAAGCTGTCACTAGAAATAAACACTGATGGTAAGAGTAGTATAAAGCTCAGGAAATGTAAAGATAAAATAGTCCAGCTTGGAAACCAGTTGCATGAAATTAATCTGCTGTTCTTAAAGCTATTTGAAGGCTTACCTAGCATAACTCAGCTAATTGTTTGGTCTTTGGTAATGATGTTGAAAAATATGCTTGGAAAATCTAGCTAGAGTGTATCTGGGACTTGTATTTCTGCAGAGAAAAATGGTATGCAGCAGGATTTTTTTAATAGTTTCATTACAGAAATAATATTTACAGACTAGAAAAAGTAGGTCACTTTGTTTTACTGGATCCAATGCGGTATTGACTGAGAAACACTGTACAACTCTAAATGCCTGACTGCTTGCTGCTTGGGATGGCGCTGTGATGATGCTCAGAATGCCATGTGGGTCACTGAGTTACAGTGCATCAGAGCACTGAACAGTCAAGTTTTATCTAAGCTATGAACGCGGAGCAGAAATGCAGTAAATGAACCACACAGAAGCTTTACAAAGGTAACATGGTAGCGTAATGCCACTGATGCACGTGTACCTCAGTGAGGGGCAGAACACAAACTCTCTTTCACTCTAAATACACCATTTTTTCCCCGGCTTATTTATAGTATTTGTAGTACCCTGTACTCAGCACTGGTGAGGCACCTCAAATCCTGTGTTCAGTTCTGGGCCCCTCACTACAAGAAAGACATTGAGGGGCTGGAGTGTGTCCAGAGAAGGGCAATGGAGCTGGGGAAGGGTCTGGAGCACAAGTGTGATGAGGAGTGACTGAGGGAGCTGGGGGTGTTTAGCCTGGAGAAAAGGAGGCTCAGTGGGGACCTTACGGCTCTCTACAAGTCCCTGGAGGGAGGGAGGGCGTAGCCAGCGGGGTTCAGTCCCTTTTCTCAAGTAACAAGTGATAGGACAAGAGGAAACGACCTCAAGTTGCCCCGGGGGAGGTTTAGATTGGACGTTAGGAAAAAACTCTTAACTGAAAGGGTTGTCAAGCAGTGGCACAGGCTGCCCAGGGCAGTGGTGGGGGCACCATTCTGGAGGTATTTAAAAGACGTGCAAATGTGGTGCTTAGCGACACGGGTTACTGGTGGATTTGGCAGTGCTGGGGTAACAGTTGGACTCAATAATCTTTAAAGGTCTTTTCCAACCTAAACTGTTCTGTGATTCTATTGAAAATCAGATACTGCTGCTGTTTGAGGCTGGTACTACTGCAGTATACAAGGAAAACTCAGTAAGAAGAATAAGAAATGGAGCAAGGCTGTCTTAAAGCACATAGAGAAAAATGATGTATGTAAAGATGTCCCATTTTCTACAGGCTGGCAGCACAAGAATATTTAGTCATAGACTTTCATGGGCCTCCTGACGAAAATGAAATTTTCTAAGCACTATACAACAAAATGTGTTTAATATCTAATATATACAGGTTTCCCAGTAGTACATTATTTCTTCTTTTACTTGGAAAGAAATATCAGTGCCTACCCTGCTGCCTCAATGCCAGCTGTCATGAAAACAGTTCCCTCCTGTCACCTCAGTTCTCTCTTGGATAGCATATGTAGTATTTTCCATTTCATCCATTAATATTCTTACTAGTTCAGACTTGGTGAGACATAGTTAATGCAGTTTTGTATTCTGAGCAGCAATAACAAAATAGGTAGAAGTAAAATTATTGGTGGTGTTTCAGTCTGGGTTAATTGCTGTCCCTTAAAATTACAGGCATTGATTCTCCAGTGAAGCATGAGGGCTTAGCTGATATCATACAAAGGAAAATTGAGGAGAGTGATGGCGAGTTCCTTCTTGGCCAGCAAGAAGAGTCTGCATCTGCTCTATGGGCTTCATTTTTTGATGGATCTCATGAGATGACTGTTCAGAAAAACATGCATCTGGACCCAAAAAGGGATGCTACAAGTCCTAATGACAGCAGAGGAAAGAAAAGAAGAGCTCCGCCTCCACCCTCTGATAAGTCACCATACAGTGCAAAAGCACAGGTGAACACAGAGCAACTGGGAAAGGAAAACTGGGGGAAGCCTGACCACGCATCTGCCTGTAGCTCTTCCTTTGAGTCAGTGTTAGCTACAAAAATGCAGCAGCTGCAAACCCCCATTGCTGCTCCTCGCAAAATTGGTCCTTGTAGAAAAAGTGGTTTAGCTGGCCCGGGGAATCCCATTTCTCTAATGAGCAAGACCAAGTCTGAAACCAAACCGGTACCAACCCCTAGACAGAAAGGCATCACAGAAATACTAGACCCCAGGTCCTGGTTGCATCCATAGACATCATATTTAGCTTAGAGGAGTCCTTGGAATTTTAAGTTTCTCAGCCTTCTCCTAATACTCTTCATTAAAAGTAGATTTCAGCATATAGCTCAAGTGTTTCCTGTAAGCCAGGGCATTACTGCTAATGCAGTCTCAGCTGTACTCATTAGTGCTCACATCTAAATAATTGCACTAGAACAGGGCGGGAGGGGGGTTCTCTCTGTCTGGAGTAACGGTGCTATTTCTGAAAACAATAGTTCAGTACTTTCTTCTTGAAAAAACCACAGTGTTCAGGGTAACCTCAGCTGTCCCCACAGCAGGGATGTTACCAGTGCCTTCTACCAGTCCTCAGCTTAGCCCATCCACAGCTTCTCAGACTACTTAGGTGGGAATTCACACATATTCAGCACAGATCTTGCAAAGCTGATTTTCTTGGGCTCCATGCTTGGCTTCACCTAAAATATCCCTCTCTCTCCCCCACTGTTTAGGAAACACTGCTTATACGGTAATCAAGTATGAAAAGCTTTTGTGCTGTTTTGAATGGCTCTGTAACTCCATATGAATTTCTATCAATTTAGCATGGGATTTCCCAAGCTCCTGCTGGTTCATGTGCTGTCTGAATGGACCAGGGTTATCTATCTTTGAGCAAGGATACGATCCATCACTGCTGCTTATTTTGGGTTAAGACGAGTGTTTGAAAGCAGCGCTGGGTATGAGCACGTGCTCATCTTACAGTTATTTTTCCTGACAAACGTGGCTCTGTAACACAGCTCCTCCTTTGTGGAGCCTCTCAGCTGTTCCTGGTAGGGAGCTGGTTTGTAAATAGGCAGTGTTAGTGGTAAACAAACAGGGTTTTTCACCACTTGTTCTTTCTGCAATAGCAGAGAATAAACACTTCGAGTGAAGATACTGAACTTTGATATTCTTCCATCAGACTGTTCACCAGTTCTGTAAGAAGCGTGGGTTGTTAGGGTTCCTGTGGCCCTGGCAAAACATCTATTGCATAAGGAAAAGCTATGTTCTCCTGGATCCACAGGTTAAATACCCAACCATTTCCTTGGCTGATGCATTTATCTCAGATGCTGGAACTTATCCAAGGGCAAAGGTCTGCTTGCAGTTCTCCCTCTGGAGCCTTGGTGCTCAGACCAGTGTTGAGAGGGTCGTATCAGCAACTGTATGCATACAGTTCATTATTTTTTTTTTTTTTTCCAAAGTGTGGATGGGTCTGGGAGCTTTACCATTTCTCCAGAAGATACTGTGGGCATGGTTGGTTGGTTGGTTTATTTTATCTAATTTTTTTTCTTCAGCTAAGCTCTTGGCTGCACAGCTGTAAAGGTATCTGCTGAATTCCCTCGGTAGTTCACTGGCTATTTGGGATGGGGTTGAGAGGCAGGTTTCATTTACAAATCCTTTTGCAGGATTAGAGCCCTTTGTTCTAGAATGTCCTTGTTCATTCTTCGTTTAATCACATTCCATTTTCCCTCTGAAACAACCATAATCATTCTTACAATAAATCATGCTGTTACTTAAGTGGATGGTTTGTGAATGGTTTATAAATAGGAACAGAAAAACTGAAGAATAACTACATGATTATGTAAATCAGACAGTCAACTAAGTGGACTGTACAACTCTGAACAAGAAATGGAAAAAATAAACGAGGGGGAGAAAAAGCATATTTTCCAAAATGCAGCTGCAGTTTATTTAGCTTTAAATCTGGCCTTAAATGTTGCTGTTCTTGGAAAGAAAAAAACACACCTTTTTCTTGGTAACTCCCTTTCATTTAGTGGTTATATTTAAAAATAAATCTCATAAATATATAAGGCAAGAAGGCACCATAATGAGGATTTATTTTTAAATTCAACAGGCCATTGAATTTCAACGAGCAGTTTCTCTATTAAATTCAGTGTCTTTGTTTTGAACTGAACATACATATTTTAGCAAGGCATTTAATATTAATTTGAAGTCTTCAAGTGATGAGAATTCACTCATACCTCCTGTTGCAATACTTAATTACCCCAGGTACATTTTTCACTTGATTTTCTATTTGCATTTCTAGCTCCACCTTAAGTTATTTTGGTCTTTTTATGCATTTGATTGCTTATATTGATCTCTCTAGTATCAGCTTTTCTAATTGCTTGTGTGTAGTTATAAATCATGATTATGTCCCTTTTAACCTTTTCTCTGATGAGTCGTACTGAATTCCTTAACTTTCCTATGGCAGTGAATGTTATCCAAGACTAATTAATCTTCACGTTCTTCTCTGTATTTCTCATTTATAGAAATATTTGTAAGGGTGACATCTGAATTAGATGCCACATGTCAATAGTGATCCATCAGGACTGTATAGAGACATAATGTGATCCTCTTACTCTGATGAATATCTCTTCCTCTCTCTCCTCAAAAATTGCATTATCTTTTTTTTTGTGGAGGCATTGCCTTGGAATGCTGACTTTTATGGGCCAAGTCATCTTCAGCGTCTTTCTCAAGAATGCGGTACATTGTTCTCTTATTATCCTACCTTATATTTTCTTGGAAATACACGTTGTATTTTACCAGCATTAAAATACTGCTCATGAAGTGATCCAGATTGCTCTGTGTAAGTGACCTGTCCTCATTCTTTACTACTCCAGCAGTCTGCATGTCCTTTGCAAATTTATTGCAAGTGATTTTTACAGTTTATTCCAGATCATTGATTTTTAAAATTGAATGCAAGGCAAGGTTTGTAGAGAGAGGTGATAAGTTTTTATTACATCAGTGACATGGGTAGGGGGTGGGGAAAAGCAAACGGACAGGCCACTGAGTTTCTGTCCCTTTTATACCAGAGCCTTTAAAACATTGAGTAAGATAGAAAACAGCTATATTTCTTGCTGAATCCTTATTATTTTGAAATTATTATGATATTTTAATGAAAATTACATGTTGATCTTGTTTTCAGAAGATGACTCAGGGTTCTTGTGGGTGACAACTCAGTGCAGGTGTCTTTGCAAGCCGAGCTTAGTATATCGAAGAGTAAACTGCAACCTGTTGTTCAGGACCTATTCTTCATGAAGCTGTGTTGATATTTTATATCTATCCTTAAATTAGACTCAGTTCATGATATTGCTGTGAGCACCTCTAAGCAAACAAGGCCATTAATTAATCTGTTCATCTGCTTCAGAACTATATAATCCCTATTATGAAGCAAGAGTTGACTTCAGGTTTTAGTATGTATTGTTACTTTGTCTTTCTTTTTTTTTCCCCTTCTGTATTGCCATTATTGCCTTTGCATCTTCTGTTAAGCAAGTTAATTTAACCAGTAAAACCTGCAGGAAACACTGAGCTCAGCTATACAATAAAGTCAGTGCACCTCGAGGAACTGCTGCTCCAGGCAGTAGAAGAGAATGTAACATTTCACCATCTTAGTGGCTGCGTTTGATCATGAGGATGCCTTAATTGCATGACTCAAAATATCAGTGATCAAAACCCAAAAGTCATCAGGCAGTCTCCTGCTGGGATGAGGCTTGGAGGACCGCAGAAGGCCTGTGGCTTCTCCCAGCCCTTGTTTCCCATTCCCCTGTGTTCACATTTGTGTAGGAAAGTTGGAATGCTACCGCCTGGCAGGGAAGTCCATGGAGAAACGCTGCTCCCAGGATGAGTGGCTCAAACGATCCAGTGTAGCACAGGGAGGACATTGGTGGCACCTGCTGAATTACACATGGCATGAGAGACTTTTCTGAGGAACACGTCAGGCCTGCTCTGAAAACTGTTCCTGCTTGTTCTCTGCTGGGGTGAATTAATGCTGCTTAAAACCAGAATTAAGTGATCAGATGCCATCTTGAAGTGGGGCAGGGAGAGGAGTCAGCCTGAACCCTCCTTTTAGGAAGTACAACTTGAAAGTAATTGCTAGTTCAAACTTGAATATAAATTTCACAGAACATGAACAACTTTTGAAATATTGACTGAACAAAGACTTAATTTATTAACTTTTTATATTTACCTAATGTCTTCAGCTGTTTACTTGGTCTTGGAATGGTAGATGGTACCTTCTGTGGTTTTTAAGGCATTACCTTCAATTGTTTACATTTTTACTAATACTGTAATTTTTTTCCTCCATGGTAATAATACTAGTAGTTATTTTATGGTGGCTTGTACATATTTGGAAATACTGTCATAGTATTCAGAGTTGATTTGTAATTAATGCAGACTGCCTTAATAGAAAAATGGACACTAATGTATTATGAAATGTTAGAACAGAAATCTTTTTTTGCTGCTAGCATATTGTATTTCTGTTAAAATATGCAAGTGAAATTAAAAACGTTTCTAGAATAAAAGGTTTTTGGTATAATTTTCTTCAACCTGGAACTACATTAAGCTTTACTCCAGTGTATAAACCATGGGTGATGGCTGCTGTAAATTCAGAGAGCTCAGGGGCAGCTACTTTTCCCTTGGGCCTGCCATAAATGTACCCCTGTAGGCTCATACAACAGCAAACAGTATCGGCCTCAGTTTTCTGACCTGGAGGAAGGGAGGAAAAGCAATTTAACTGGCTTTCAGTTAAATCAGTGCTATCTGCCATTCCGTGAATCCAATGGACCCCACCCTGTGTGAGTAGGTAAAGTTAGAATTGTTATCTGAGATACACCTTTTTTCCACAAATGTGCCAAAATGAAACATCCTGGTTTAGGTTTCATCTTACTTCTCTCATAGTCTTGCAGGAAAACATGCCGTGAAGCAGATTTACGTCTTGCTCTCGGCTTTGTACGGTAGTTTCATAAATGAGCCACTGACATCCATTAATTAATTAATTAATCCATCCATTAACTATTTTTCCTTTCACAGGCAGCCTTGTGCTGAAGGGGAACTCCTATCCACCTCATCACCTAGAGCTTGGTGTGGCACTGCTAATTTAGAGCTAACTGAGCTGCTCGTGTTCTTTTGGCCCAGTTATGAAATTACTGAAATAAATGCAAAGGGAATTGCTAGACATTTTAATTTTGGAATAAGAGTCCATGAAAAAGCAAAGTGGGATTGACAATTGCAAGGTGACAGTGCAGCTGAGTGATTTAATGAAAATCGTGCTGCAGCTAAAGCTGCTGCAGTTTGCTTTAAGGGATCATGGGAACGTAAGATATGATCTCTTCATATAACCATTAGCAAACGGTTAAACTGTAATTGTTCCATATATGTATTATATACTCACACAAAAAACCGGTTTGCAAGACATCAGAATAAATTGGTTTTTATGAGGAAAGAACAATCTTTCAAGATTTTTATATCAAGATATCTTTCTAAATTTTTTTTATGTACCTCCCCAAAGGGAGAAAAATTATAATAACTAGTGAAATGTCTTTTATTCTGTTACGGTATGTCTTCATATTTCTATAAACTTCTTGCAAAATAGTTACAAAATGATATTATTTATAATATACATTACTTCACCTGAAGGAGTTTTTTTGGCTCTTGTCCAGTGTTAGGTGGTGATACAGGAATACTTGCAGAAGGAAGTTGTTTCATACACAACCTCTTCCCAGCCCTTAGTAATTACAGGTATTTTTATATGCAGACGTGGGAAGCCTTTTAGTCTGTCGAAGTTTCACTTTGTGTCTCTGTCTGGACATGAATTCAGAGTGGCAGTTAAAAGTAAAAAATTGTATTCTTTAATTTACTTAAATTTTGGCATCACTGCTGTCTTGTAGCACTTGCAGCTTGATAATATGCCACAAGAGTTTTCTTTCCAAGCTTTAAAATTTGTGTATTTTCTTTTGCTAAGAAGGGTCAGCAAGTGTTCATCACATTCCTTGTTTTGTCACTGACTATAAAAGTGGTTCCAAAATACAAATATCTTTGATTAAGTTTTTTCACCCTAAAGGAAAATGGTCCCAGTCTTTTTCATCTTTGTTTGGATTGTATTTTCCATTTTCTAATCAGTGTCTGTTTCAAAATCCCACATGTATTTTGACGATATCTCTCTTGAGCTGGGTGCCCAGAGCTGAACACGCACTACTCGCTCAGGGGGACTCTTGATTTACAAGAACAGAATTTGTTCATTAATATTGCCTCCATTTTAGCTGCTCATTCTGCATTAGCAAAAACCAAATAAAAATGTTTCCATTGCTCTGTGGCCAGAATGGTGTGTGCTTAAAAAAAGATGTAACTTAGGCAAGAGAAGATCTTAGTGCTGTTATGGTGAGCTTAACATCTCACTTATAAATTTCTCAATAGCAGGAAAAATTGTTATAACTGTGTGGCTGGCACAAGCGAGCTGCTTTGTCCTCACAGCATTTGTTTTTCAGGTGGCAGCAGCTGCTTTACTTCCTTTGGTTTTGAGTGGTCATTACTCTTCAGTCCCTCATGTCTGTTCACAAGGGTTGAGAGCTTTTGAAATAAACTGAGAGCAATTTAACTGACCTTCCCGTAATGTGGATGGATCAGCTGGAGTGTCAGCTGCTGAAGCACTGAGCTGACAGATTCTTAGCCTGTGTATTTGGCTTGTAGGAAAATCAAGGGCCTGTGACAACTTTGCCTTTCTTTCTTCTGAATCCAGACCTAGTGACTGGATGTAGAGGATGAGAATGCTCTTTTCATTGCTGTAGCTTTATCACAGAGCATGGGCCACCTGATGTGGGGCAGACCAGCTCTTCAAGCATGGAAGAAACTTTGCTCAAAATCAGTAGTCTCAAATTTTATTAACTAAATGGAAAGCCTTTTATTAAAGACAAATCCTAATAATGGTATTCCACACATGGCTCCAGGTCAAATTGGATTTATTATACCATGCCTTTAATATATCAGGATTTTTCTATTATTTTAATAAGAGTTCAAATGTGTGTCTAATAATACATCACATTTTACTCATGACCTCATTAGAAAGTTTCTTAAATATTTGCTTGATCATTATCCTAAAGAAGGATAAAGGTCTGCTGTCTTGGGAACACCTCAGGTTTAACCCAGCTCGTGCAATAGCCACTTGAGCCTACAGCCTGATGTACACTTTTCCATTTATTCATTTAAAATAACTGTATAATTCCTTGGCAAGTAAAGTTAGTGATTTCCAAGCATTAATGTGTAACGTGCTATTTACATTTTTCATGAGGATAAACCAGAACATATCAGTCTTCAGCTATTCTACAGCTTACTAGAATGATTAATACAAACTTCAGCAACAATTTGTTTACTTGCTTTTTTCTACATTTCCTTTGGCAGGGCAAATTCTGTCAACCATACCTGCAAAAAAAAAAAAAAAAAAAAAAAAAAAAAAAAAAAAAAAAAAAAAAAAAAAAACAAACAAA
>VZTE01002686.1:2497207-2508839 GCA_013397775.1 Eulacestoma nigropectus
AAAAAAAAAAAAAAAAAAAGGCCAAAACAGGAAAAGGAAAAGACAGAGCCAATTATTTTGTTAGGCTCCATCTGTCTCATGCTGAAGCATTAAAGAGAGCCAAGGGCTTGCTGCAGAAACAATTATTTGAATCAGGGTACATACAAGTGTATAAATTCAGTTTGGGCTCTCACTGATATTAAACAAGAGTCAAGGGAGATGCCACAGCTTCTCTGCCCCTCACTTTTAAATATGAACCATTGTGACAGAAGTTTCCATCACACTTGTTGAGGCATTAGTCCTTGGGGTGCTGGGTTTGGCAAAAAATAGTGCAATGTTCATGACTGAGTTCAATACCGCCATTCTCACAGACCTTCTGAGCCTGGGGCATGCAGGAAAGCGAAAAGACTTCTATTTCTCCCCATTTCTAGACAGATGATGCTAGCAAACTGTCAGCAACTTTTAATGTAAGAATAGGGCAGTTTTGAAAAGCTGACTGTGTTATGAGTGGGATGTGACCAAAAGTGCAATCAGGATGTTTTCTGAGAAGCTGCCTGATGTTATCACTGCCCTTCAGCTTACTGGGTAACTTTTTCAGCTTTATAGTGACATAATATTCAGAGAAGATATTGTTTAGTCCTCATACACCACTTTTGAAGCCCTTTACTACAGAGAGTTTTGAACCTTTAAGCGCTCCTTCCCTTTCCAGTGTCACTGTAGGAATTAGTCTTATCTGGCAGAAACATATTTCATCTCAGCTGACTTGCAAAGCACATAAGGTTACAGCAGCTGAAAGAAGGAAGTATGGCTTGGGTTTGGCCAGTGTGTTGCAGGCAGTGACTTTTCCATGGAGCAGAGTTTGGGACTGTTTCATGTGAGACACTCTGGTCCTCCTCATGCTTGAAGGAGCAGCAGTCACAGACAAAGGAGTTGGAGAGACCAGAAACCTCTTTCCAGCTGATGTCTTCAGTGCCTGCATGAAGCTTTAGCAGCAATCCCACCGTTTTCTACAATGCTCTAGTTCCAACAAAGCACCAATTTGCACACTCAAGCACCAATTTGCACACTCAAGATACAAACTTTCCTGATGCCCTCCTGGACATGTGTCAGGGAGTGAATGGCACTGCCACTGCTGCCTTTCCCCAGCACCAAGGTGCAGCAAGACAATTCTGCCCAGCCAGGTCCAGAGCTGAGATCCCCACATGCCTTGTTCTGCTTTTTATCCCACTCCAGTGCAATCACAGCAGCTCCCATTGGGAGAAAGTTCTAAAGTGCTTTATAATAATTAAGCCTCACAGTACCCTTTGGGTTAATTATTTGTACGGCAGGAGAAGTCATCCATGGAGGTTACATGTAGGAAATATCCATGTGTCAGCCTTTATAGACCTGATTGTGCTCAGGTTTTTTGGCCCTTTTTAGCAGCATCCTGATCCTATAATCAAATTATATGTGTAAGTTCTTAAGTTCTGGTTCTGATAAACTAAACTTAAAAGAACAAACAAGCAAATGAGCTTTACCACGGCCGCCTCCTCTGCTGAGTGCAGTGTTTCAAGGTCCTCATGGAGCGCTCCCTGGAGCAGGGCTGCAGCTTACCAAGCCTGAGTCCCTTCTGGCACTCTCATTCATGCATTCTGTCAAACAACATTTTCTTTGATTTTTTATCAAGATCTTCTTGACTGAGATCTTCAAAGCAATTAATTCAGTGCTCCATGATTGCAGCTGCTGAATAATTGTTTGTTAGAGTGTTTTCTTTCCCAGGCAAGAGATGTAAAATAGTTGCTCCCCTCAATAAACAAGTTGTCAAATGTGATTAGTTAATGGACCTGTAATCATGCGATAGCATAAAGGTAAGGATATGGTAAGTGTGATGTGAAAATGCGTATTTAAATTAAAGCTATAGGGGAACATTTTCCCATAGGAACTCTTCCTATCGATGCTGAAACAGACAATTTACCATTCATAATGATTAACTGTAGATCATTAATTAAAGAAAACAAGAGACTAGTCATCAAGCATTTCAAATTAAAGATGCATTGATTGTTTGAGTTATTTCTAGGTCTGGCCAGGAGACCAGGTTAGTGCCCAGGTCCCCATGCCTGAGCCAGCCTTCCCATATAAATTGACATGCAGAAGTAAAAGCCTGCTAAAATTAAGGTCAAAAATGTACTGGCCAATATTAAGCTCCCAGAGCCTGAAATGTGCACCTATCTTCCTATTCACCAGCCCTGTAATTTGCTGTACTGTTCCTGGTCAGACACATGTTAGGAGGCAGAAATGGAGCACCCAGGCTCACTGTTTTGTGGGGAAGAGGGAATGTCATTTTTTGGCAAGTGAATGCTAAATTCCAACCTAAATACAGTTACAGAGTATGTGTATTATAGCTCGAAAATCTAATTAGCTCATTTTGATCTCTAAATAATAAATCTATCTTTCTGCCAGCCCTTTAGAAGAAATCTGAGACAATCCTGCCATGGAATCTGTTGAAAGCAGAAGACCTGGGCAAAAGAATCTTGCAAGGCTGGGGGTTTTTTCTTCCCCCTCCCTTGGGAAATGTACATTCAGTGGTATCATTTCCTAAAAGAGTTTTCCTTGACAGAAAAAGCAAATACTTTTATTTTTGTTTTTGTTAAAAGCTGTATCTATTACAGAAATTTAATTCTCCATTTGGGAATTATAAGCAGTAATACAATAATAATAGCTGTTGGTTACCACACGCTTATTTCAGACTATTCCAGGCAGCTGCCTTCTGCTTTCTGTGCAATCTCTTAGCATTAGGCTCCAATATAAAATGAAATTATTCTGAACTGTCTGCCAAATTTGACTATTCTTTTAAAATCAAGTAGCTGTTACTTACATTATGTAATAGCAACAGGCGTAATTTAATTACTAAGTCACATATGAAAAATAAGACTTCAGCCTGCAACCTTCAGGTAATTAACCACCTAACTACTATTAAAAAGATAATCAGGGTACATAATTCTGAGGTAATGGACCTGTGAAGGCCACTGCACTGGTGATGCGCTGCGTGATCAGAGGCTGTAGGGTCACTGCTGCTTGTAGCCCCAACCTGCTGGTTTTCTGTTTGCTTTTTGGAGGGCATGGGAGGCAAAGCTTTCATGAGTTCAGTGTTGAGCATCTCCTCTGATGTGTGCCAGGATGAGCTCTCTGCACACTGCTAGTCCTCCCATCCCTGTGGCACACGTACCCGAAGGCAGTAATTCCGGAGGGGGCTGACACTCTCCCGACCCCCGGAGCTGCGGACGGAGTGGGGCCGGGATCCCTGCCCCAGAGCTGGCTGTGGGCCACAGGCTCCCTCGCAGCCTTGCTCCCACCCTTGGGGATGCCCTGTCACCATAAGGGATAATGGGTTTCTGCAGGACTCCAGCTTCATGCTCCTTCCTCAATGGTTTTCACAAGCTGAGCATTTGACCAGGACTACAGGCTACCACATATGTGCTAGTAAAGCAGGTTCATATATAAAATTATTTGCTAAGAAAATTGATCTTTGCCAATCCCAGATTCTAATACTGAGGCAGCTGCCTTTAAAAAAAGTAATAGAATATTATTGGTATTGACATTTTGGCCATTCAGTCCAGTAGGTCACACTTTGGAGGCTTCTCTCCTCCAAGACTATTTTGTAATGGAAGCTGAGCCCCATGAATAAGGTGATTTTAGACACAACCGCACAAGTTGCCTGTTTAAAGCAAAACCCGCTGTGCTTCAGTGTTGGCACAGTTGCAACTTTACCCCATGGTTTTCCTCCAGCATCCCTCCAGGCCCATCTCCTTTGTGGGTTACTTCAGGGCCTGTCCCACTCTTCTTCCCCTTGGATGGCTCCTAGTGTCACAGTGGGCTCCCCTGATTGCCTCTGTCTCCCCCCCATACCTCTACTTTTCCTGGTGTAGTAATTAAGGACAATGGTTTCCTAAGAGAATGTTTCAAGGTACTGGACCTTTTAGAAGTGATCAAGGTAGCCAGAGGGTAGATCATACACACAAAACCATGGCTGATTGCAGGACTGCAGCAGCTGGCGCATGACATAGATGGCCAAATGTCACAAAGCTCACAATAGTATCCCCCAAGCCAGTGAGACAGGGGTTAGGACCAGGTTATTCCAGATAGCTGCACGGCTGACAAAGAGCATCCAAGCTTTCTTGGAAGGCTACATGCTGGATCGAGTGGATGCATCCCTTCTCTGCCCACACGTTGCTCGAGAGCCATCCTCATCCTCGTTAGTATGCAGCTGGTGCGGTTCACCGGCTCTGCCAAGCAGAGCTTTTTAATTCTCCCTCGCTGGAGAGAGGAACTTCAGAACAAGAGAATGATTAATAGAGGGAGAAAAAAAAAGCAAACAAAATTTTAAAAAGGATAATAAAAACCCTCAATGAAAGTGAAACTATCAAGATTTTTGAGAATTCTATGAATTCCTCGCAGTCGTTCAAAGCAGGATTGCATAAGCCGCAGCACACCTCACTCGGCACTTCCTTTAATGCGAATGGCCGTGTTTAGGCTTTCATTTACACCGCCTCCATGGCCGCAGGCTCCAGGCGAGGCCTGTTCACACACGTACGGAGAAAAAAGAAAGCCCGGCCTGTGTAACTCAGGACCGGCTGGAGGGGTTTTGGCTGTGAGAGGTGAGTCCTGCCTGCAGCACAGCTTGAAGGGGCCCTGCAGGGCAACAGCACTCGGCACAGGGACAGCCGGGGAGTGGGGACACGTACCAGGGCACTACAGTGAAATCTGGTTTTCTACAGCTCCAGGAGCACAGTAATTGGATAAATCCAAGTTTTCCTGGGAAGGCTGACCAGCTCGCATTCAGCAGTGTTCATTGTAGCCCTGGTGAGTTTTTCTTCCATCCCGTTCCCAGCTTTCAGGGAAATCAGTTAAATGTCTCTGATCAGATTTCTCACTGTGGCTGGGGACAGGTGGTCTTTCTGTGCTCCTACAGAGGTGACCACAAACCAAACTGCACTAAGGGTGCCTCCAAGCTGCCTGAAATTAGAAATCATTGGAAGACCTCAGCAGGTCTTTTTCTCTGGAGAGAGTCCGGCAGAGGAAAAGTGCCTGGATCAGCTGTGAGACATTTGCAATGAATTTTCTCCATCCTAAATACTGTATGTGAATAATATCCCTGCACTCTCCATAAAGTAGTCCCTTCATTGCCAAACTCCCTTTAACACAAGGGGGTTAAACACCAGGTTAACCTGAATAGTAAAAGCCAGAAGCCAGGTCACTGCAAAGCACAGCTCTTACATGATCGCCTTTGTAGATAGCACAAGCTCGCATTTGTCCAGGATGGATCACAGCAGCTCTCCTGCGTGATGTGTTGCAGGATAACTGACAGAAGAGTTGGTTGTAATCGGAAGAGATGGGCAGAGATGATACCTGAGCATGGAATATCTTAGCTTGCAGACAGAAATCACACCTGAACTCCTCGGAAGTGTTGAAGTGTGCAGCACGGTGACTCTCCTCAGTGCAACCTCCCAGAGGTTGCAAACCTTTCTGAACAGGTTCAGGAGCCAGATCAAAATGTTACAGGTCAGTATGATCTAAAAGAGAGCGTTTGAGAAGCTGCCACTCCAGTTATAGAACATAATTCAGGGCCTGTGAGTGGGAGGGGTGGAGGAACAGATTGCATTCATACTCCTTAGAGGTAATAATCACAGCATTAAATTGAGGCTGCAATTGTAATGTATTTATGCTGTCTATTGTGTGCATATGTTATGCATAAGTTTTAACACTGCCAGCCACCTATTAAGGCACACACAGTGGGAGCCCGGACAGCCAGGCTTGTAAAATGTGACACTCAACTTCTGCATCTGCCCATTGCTTCTGAGCTGAGTGAATCTAAGAAGTGACATGTTCCTTCTTTCTTCTCTTCCTCCTTTCTGAATTAGATAAGGAAAATAAAACTAAATGGCACAAGCATAACTTTTCCATTTCTCATGACCCTCTATCTTAGTTATACCAACGCCAAAGCTGTGGGCTGCTTACCTGGTGAGGATGGCTGTGTTGATGGAGCAATTCTCACATGGCCGAGGGCCATTGGTGCTAATTTTCTGGCTGCATCTTCTGTGCTGGTCAGGTGAAGCAGTGTCCACACACTGCAGCAAGGAGCTGCACAGGGCTGTCCTGTCCAGCTCTCGATGATCTGGCACATGGTGATAACCACGGCCCTGACGAGCAACCAGCCTGGGCAGAAGCAGTGCAGTCATCATGGCATCGTGTACTATATTGCATTGTTTCAGCAAATACAGCTTGCTTTCAGGAGGCCTAATTAACACAGGCAGAGCCTTTCTTAAAAAAAAAAAAGTTAATTTTGGAAAAAAAAATAAGAATGAAAATTAATAACATATCCAAACCCTGCTCCATCAGAGAGAAGAACAGCTTTGAAGAGTAGTGATGGCAGCAGGAGTGCAGAGCCCCCATCCAGCCCACCAGAGATGGAGGGGCCACTGGATTTCTAGTCCAGGTAACCTTGTTGCTTTGTTTGAAGTATCCAGCATGCAGCTGTAATTCCTTTGTGCCTGATCCATATGGAGATGTAGCCTGATTCTAATAGCATACAGCTCTTTCGGCCTTCTCTGGGGTTTTCAGTCCACAGCCTTATAAGGGCTCATCCAAAAAGCCAAATGTGGACCGAGTAGGGAACTGCTGTTCCCTATCATGTGGATTGCAGTTCTTTGGTCCACATAATTCTTCTGAATGGAGGAAGGCCAATAATCAATAGGTGCTATGGACAAGCTATTTAATGGGACTCTCTCCAAACTTGGATAAATCATTTGACCTCCTTCTGGCTCAATCAATCCTGTAGCAAAGTAGCTTAACACTGGCTTCTTCTGAGCAGAGCTATTGCGCACCAGTGAAGAGAGAAGGGGATAAACAAACGCACTGCAACTGCAGCCAGTGGAAAATACAACTGGTGGCTCCACTCTTGGAGTTGTTCCTCATCTCCATTAGCAGCTGAAAGCAGAATACGGAGGGGAAGACAGATAGACTGTGGAGATAATGGCTGCTTTCTCAGAGTCCTGCCATAACCTGGGCAGCTGGTCACTCAGGGCCTGATGGATGGAGACTGGTGGGGTCAGAGACTACTGCTGCACAGGACAGCCGTACTCTTAAGGAGTGAAACCTTAATGCCTTTCATGTCACACTCAAAGTTATTAGGAGCAAAATCCCGTTCTCATTGACATACATAACACCTTAATGAATTGATACTCCTGCCTTCCCATTCTTGCTTCAGAGGCCAGCTCTTTTGCTGCAGTTCAGCTTCTTCTTGTGTACCATTTTTATGTGTTTTGTACTAGTTTGGAGACGAGGAGCATCTGCAGCTGCCTGGTGGAAGATCTGGTTTGGATCAGAAACCTGTCCACACCATATTTGGCTGATATCACACAGGTAAACTCATAATGTAATGGGTTGTTGTCAGGCTTTATTATTTCAAGTTTATTTTATATTATCTGGGTAGTGTTTGGTTGGGCTGTGGTATCATTCCAGATGGGAAAATGTAATCCACTTTTGTTCATCTCTTGATGGAGTAGTTCCGGCTTCTTGTTTTCACATCAGATGAAATGGGGTTTTGTCTAATTCTACAGTTACAGTAAATGAAAAGAGAACTAAACAGCAGTTTTTACTGTACATCCCCTCCCTTGCCCTTCAGCAGGGACCAGGATTTTATGGCAAGATTACAATGTCCTGAGACAAGATGTCCGTGGTGGCAAAGCAGACTGCTGCGCCGCTGCAGCATGCGTCGGCAGCCTTCTCTGGATTTGCTGGTGGAGGACACATTTTGTAAGTATTAAAATAAGAAGTGTTGGACAAAACATTTCACAGGGTATTTCTCCAAAGGACCTCTCATGGCTGTTGAAGGGAGGCTGCTGGTTGGGCCACATGGCCATCCTGGGGCCACCTGGCTCCCAGGTCATCCATTGCTTACCACAAAGCAGATAATAAAAATATAGAAAACCAGGCTACAGTTGGAAATCTGGAGTCATTGTATATTAATAACCTAAAGCCCAAATTCACAGACAAGCTTCTACAAAATCATCCAGCCCTCACGCTTCTGCAAGCCCCCCTAACCCTGGCTGTGGGCGGGCTGTAGGGGCAGGATCGTTGCTGTCACAATGATGCACCAGAATGGGATTCCAGCTTCAAGCTGGAAGAGGTGTTCAGTTTGCAGCAACAGAGCAGGGCAGACACCACTCATAGATGAGTGTGCTACTCCAAAGTGCTGGTGTTCAGTCCTAGGGCACGGCAAGAGCAGGAGCTGGGTGGGCTCTGTTGACAGCTGCCCTACACAGTAAACCACCTCTACCCAATCCTCCTCGCCTGCTTCTGCCAAGCCTGCCAAAACCGTACCAAAAGATCAGGGAAAACAGAGCCAAATTCTTAATTTCTGGGTTTCTGCCACAAGAAACCATCACCAGCTCCTTGTGGAAAGCCACTCTGGTGCAAAACCGCCAGTGGTCCTGTTAACCCCACTGCTCTCGTGGCAAATGCTGAGGTCTCAGTACTTTAGGGCATGCACACATGCGCTCTCTCTCCCCCTTTCTGCATATTGGTATTTTATATAAATCAGTATTTTTTACCCCTTAATGACCATTTTTCTCCACCAGCAATTCAGCTCCCATCCAGCCAAAGTGCCTCAAACGGCAAAGGTGGCCGAGGGGGACCCCAAAAGGGCAGTGGCAGTGCCCCAACAGCCAAAGCCAGCGGTGGCAGGAGAAAGCAAATACATTGGGCATCGCCATTTCGCGAGCCTGATCACCCACAGATGTGCTGCTTGTGCAGGGCTGGGGTATTTTGTGTGTGCCTGTGTATGGTAATTTGTTTGTCGGTTACTTACACATACATTTTGAAACAAAGAGCAACCAAATAACCTGATAAACAATCCCAGCCACCAGGGACAGAGGAGCAGCAGTCTCAGAGGTAATTATATATTTACATTACGTATTTATACAATGAAAATACATATAGTTATTCATATAAATGTAAGTATTTAAACCTACCGAGAAAAAAAATATTTTTACAAATACAGAATATTTACTATTTATATTTTTTATTTATATTTACCTATATAAACATATATTTAACATTTCACTATATATCTTTCTAATTATATATTTTGTATTGCCCACAGGCATTATGAAATCCTGCAGGTGGCTGGAGGGGTGAGGCAGGTGGCACCCCCACCCCAGGGAGAGCTGAAGCAAAGGACCAACCTCACAGGGACTGGGGAACCCTCAGGGGAAGAACCACTGGGCATGGAGGGCAGAATAAGCCCTCCATGAGGAGCCACCCCCTCAGCCCCACTGCAGCCACCTGTACCCACTGCTGCCTTTGTTTGCCATGGTCAAAGCCCTGGTACCTGTCAAACAGAAAGAAAAAAAATATCTCCCCACTAAAAATTCATAATCTCACTGTTCTGGGTAAGCACTGAGAAAAATATCCATTTTATGTCCTCCAAGGAAGTTTTGCAGGTGAAACATCAGCCTAGCTATTTGCTGTCCCAGCAGAAAGCAACCCTCTGTTCTCCATTAATTTTTGGAGGAGAGGATGGGGAGGGGAAGCAGGGATGATAGCAGGGAAAGCAGGGATGATAGCAGGAACTAGGTGGCAGTTGGGCTGGAGCCATTTCTCCTGCATCATGAGAAATCAGAAGCATCACAGATTATTTTTGTCCCTTTTTTGTAGGTCACCTTTAATAGAAATGTTAATAATGCTGTTATCTGTATATCTGAAATCTTATATGGTAGCTCTGTAGTTCACTGTCTTTATCAGCCCCCTTTAATGTATAATTTAATGCCTGTATAGCTATTTTATTTGGGTATGACTCTCAGAATTATGGCTAAAAAAAAATCTGTATGCTAGTTAACTACTTTTTATGGAAAGCATTTCTTTCATGTTATTTTAAAACCATGGAGCCGGGGGAAGTATTTTATGGACCACGGAACCTCACAGGGTAGTTAATTTCTGTTTGAGCTGGTTTCTCTGCTATTTTAAAGGATGCCATCAAGATCATTGCTATTTCTCTTGGCTGGGAGCCAACTGAATCTTCTGCAGTTGCAACACATCCTTGTGCTGTATTAAAGCCGGGGAAAACAGCAAACATGGGAGCTGGATGCTGCTGTGTGGAAGGCAGGAACAAGGGTCTGCTGCCCCCGGCCACCCCAGGGCAGCCGCTGCTTGAAATTAGGCACCAAGCATGCTGCACCTGACGGGTAAAAACTATTTCAGCCTGGGAATATGGGGGAAAAAAGATTATGATGACAACTCACGTGCCCATCGTCACTCTTCCCTATCCCAGTGTCCTGCCAGCTGGGCACCGGAGCCAGGCAAGCTGGCATGGTCCCGTGAAAGGCACTTTCTTCCTGCAGGCAGCAAATGGGACTTGGCCATGTGCATGCCGTGGGCTCAGTGGGGCATGTAGGCCTTCGCTGTGTGTGCCTCTGCTTGGAGTAAGAACTCCAGAAGCAGTAATTGGGCGGTTAGCTGAGCCCTAGGCGAGCTTGGGCGATGCACTAAATATTCTGCCTTTTGTTTCATAATGAATTATTTTGTGTATCTAGAGCAAAGGGAGTTTTCTTTTTTGGTCTTTTCTCTGCAGTTTGTTCCTAGCCTACTTGTGGGGGTGTGTTGAAATCTTTGCTTTTTGCTTATGAGGTCAAGTACTTTAATCAGGAACAAAAAAAATTGCGTGCTTTAGTCCTAAATTCTCTGAGTGTCTGCCAAATATAATTAGAAACAAATGGCTTTATTCTTCATTTGAGAGCTCCACAGACACTGGCAGGGGGCAGAGAGAGAGAGAGCTTGGTTTGCCTGGCTGGTTTTTGGGGACCTTGCAGACAAAACCACTGCCAAAAAACATGAGAGAGCCCTGCAGAGGACGGAGGGTTTGGGCAGAGGTGCAGGAGGCAGTGCCAGGGGAGGACGAGGCCGCTGTGCATGCATCCTTTGCCAGCAGCTTGGTAATTCCTCCCATTGGTACTGGACACTGGAGGGGCTGGAGCAGGGCACCAGCCCAGGGAAGCCACATGGCCATCACCTGCTCATGTAACCACACAAGATGCTCACGTCAAGGTCCCAGCCACTCCAGTGGGGTGTAGGCACCCACATGCAGAGCACTCGAGGGGTTTGGCACTCCCTGGGCTTCCCTCCCCAGACCAGCAGTTGCTGAACCCCAACTGGGTGCACACATAGTGTTTAGGTTACAGGAGCTGAATTCTGCTCCAAGAAACACCAGCCAGCACCTCTCACTGCAGATATTCACTGCTCCCCTGCTTACACACACCTGGGCTGCCTGCAAATTCAACTTACCTGTGCTTAGGCGTATCCATGAACCATCCACAGAATGACAGAGGTGCAGTAGTTTCATCCTCATGGTGTGCGACCCCACTGTGTCCATTGTGTATCCTTTAGTAGTTGGAATGTGTGCTGGGAGTGCAGCATGGCTGCCCCTCATCTTTGCTTCCTGCTCCCCATCCCAGCACTTCCACAGCTTAGCCCTGTCATGGTGCCTGCCTCATGGAAGGAACATGGCATTGCCCAAGGGCACTGCAGCTCCCACACCTCTGTATGGTGGCCCCGAAATAAACTGGGGCCTTTGCTCACCCCTCTGGTGTCTCCCAGCATGGGGGGGGGGGGGGGGGGGGGC
>VZTE01002688.1:205-95307 GCA_013397775.1 Eulacestoma nigropectus
GGGGGGGTGGAGGCAGAGACAGGAGACCACAAAGCGTTTATCCAGCAAAGGGCTTTAATGAGCCTGGGCCCTCCGAGGAGGGGCTGCCGGGGAAGGAGGGGATGGAAAAACGAGCAGTGCTGGGAAGGAGGAGGGAATTTGCCGTGAGCACAGGCAGGGAGATGCTCTAGGACCTGCCAGAAGGAGAGGGCTGGAGGTGACCCCGGTGCTCGAGTCACTGAAAGTTAAAAGAGCTGTGAAAGGGAGGAGCTGGTGCTGTTTTAGCGATTCGAAATACACGTGGTTCACCCCTTTCCAGGGAAAAGGGGCTTTTCTGTCTCCCGGGCTTTGCTCCCTACCCCTCCCTGCGCACTGGGAGTCACCCAGGATTTGCAAACCCCCTCTGTGTCTTCTCACTTCTCCAAGGAGCTGAGGCATTTAGGAAACAGCTCCTTCCTGTCCTAGTTTCATTAAGACACTGTCCAGAATTTATTTATATCTATTTCTTTCCTCGGAGGGTTAAAAGGAGGGTATGGGATGGTGGGAAAGCTCAGGGAACCTGTTGGCAGGTGTGGGGTTACCACAGTTTGCTCGTTGCAGTCTGTAATTCCACGGAATTACAACGAAATAAATAATTGGATTGGGAGAATGTGCCTAGAAGGGAGATGAAAAAGTCACCCAGAGAAACTCTGAAATCCACGTGGAAAAGCATTGAAAACTGGGGGAAGAGGGAAAAGTTTAACTCCAAATGACTTTGAGGTGGTTTTGGTTTATTTTCCCTTGTTTTAATCCACAACTTTGAGATCATCCCTGGTCTGATGGAAGGTGAAGGCTGAATGTCTGAGGGAGAAAATCCATTCCTCCTTGACACAGAAAGGAAACAAATGGGAAGGGGATTCAAATACAGCTGGAAATGTGCTCTAAACTGGTTTTGCTTCCAGGGTGACCGAGGGTTTGATGGCTTGGCTGGTTTGCCTGGTGAGAAGGGAAACAGGGTGAGTTTTCTCCCACTTTTCTTCTGGCTGGGATGAAACCTTGGAAGGAGGAGGTGGCTGGGAGGGACAGGGATGGGCACAGTGGTGCTGTGAGGAGAGGATGAGTGTCCCTAAGAGCCTGTGGGGTGTCACAGCACCCTCCCAGCATCCACATCCCAGGAAGCTGCAAGGTCCCTCTGCAAGGTCCCTCTGCAAGATCCCTCTGGGACTGCTCCAAATGGGAATGGGGAGGAAAAAATTACCTTAATACAATGAAGCCTAAAACAGCAAAGCCAGAGGCAAAACCTGCTGTTAGATGGTGCAGTTGGGGGTGGAAAGTGCCCGAAATGACAGTGGGTTCAATCTCTTTGCTTTATAATTAAAAAATGAGGGGGAAAAAAATGGGAGAAGTGATTATTTTGGCAGGCTGGGTGTCCCTCCCCTCCCTGGAGCAGAGAGAGAGACGGCTGTGAGGGTGCAGGGACCTCCAGCACAGAAAAAAGTCAAATCCATGCCTTGGTTCATCACCATTCCCTGGTGGTTTCCATTGCCAGAGCATTTGCACCTTCTCTGAAGCATTTTCTGCCCTTTTTTACAGGGTGAGCCAGGCCCCCATGGCCCCCCGGGGGCTCCTGGAGAGGATGGGGAGAGGGTAAGTCTGCCTGTGGAGTCAGCAGCCCTTGGAATTCCTAAGGAACCCCTGGAAACCAGAAGCAGATGCAGTGTCAGTGGCAGGAGCTGCCAGCCCACGGCGGCTGCTCCCAGTCCTTGTGCCTTCCCTGGGAGGAAAGCAGGGCAAGGAGGTGGGAGTTGAAGAGGAAAGAAGAATTTGGCTTTAAAGATCTGATCAGGAAACCCAGGGTTTGTTGAAAGAAAAAAAAAAAAATAATAGCACAAGAAGAAGGTTCCTCCTCTCAGTGAGCAAATGATTGCTTCTGATTTCCTGAAATCCAGAGAACTGCAGCGAGATTTGGGGAGCAGAAATTCCAGACAGAGGCGGGAATCAAAGATTAAATTGTTCACTTCTCCTTCCGCACTGTTCAGTCAATAATGGAAGGTGTTTGGCAAAGCCCAGACTAAGTGATCACAGCTCTGGTTTAAGGGGAGAGCTCGGAAATGCTGAACCCACGGGTGTGCGGTTCAGCCCGAGGAGCCAGCGTGGACTTCCCAGGCTCTAATCCCCTTCCACAACGTTTTCTTCCCACCTTGGGCTGTTTGTTTCCCCTCTAAATCTCAGATAATCACACTTACCTCACCACAGGCTGGGCAGCATTAATTAGCTTAATTAGTGGGGGCTGTAAAGTGCTTTGAGGTTGAACAGAGCAAAGCCGTGGCTGGAGGGGGAAGGAGGAGAGTCAGGAGAACTTGAATCCCAAAGGGAAAAAGGAACAACTCCAGGTGTGCAGGGAGCTGGGAGGGCAGAACTGGGGAGAAGAGCATGGAGTTAGCAGCAGAGGAGGAAGGTTTACGAGGGCTGGGATTGATTTCCTAAGACGGAGCCTCAGGTTTGGGGTGATTTCAAAGCAGCTCAGGGGAAGCACCATTTGATAAATTTGGGGTTTTGGGGTATCCAGCAGGATATGGGAGAGGACGGATGAAGGATTGTCCCTTTGCTGCCTGTGGTTTATCTGAGGAGCTCTAATTTGGCTAAATCCCGTTCCCATCCTGCCTTGATGTTCAGTTTGATATTAAACCCTGTGCTTGTTGTCTCACCTGCCCTGAGCTGTGCCTACAACCCCTCCTCTGGTGGCAAAATCCGTCTTTCTAAACATCAGCAGGAATTCTGAAGTATTTTAGGGCCTTTCTAATCCCTGGTAAACTCAGTTTTAATCCCCAGGCTTCCAAAGTCCTCCAGGGAAGCTGCTTTTCTGTGTGAATGTTACTGAACAAGGACAAAACCCCTGTGAGGAGACTGAATTAAAACTGGTTTTTTTCTGTCTCTTGCTGCTTCTCCCCGTGCCTCTGCTGCTGCCCAGGGAGATGATGGAGAAGTTGGACCCAGAGGTCTCCCTGGAGAACCTGTGAGTATCCCTTTCTTTTGGCTTCTCCTCCAGCAGCACTGCTCGGGGCATGGATTTGGTGTGGAAAAGGTGTTTTTAGGGGTCTCACGGGGCAGCTTTCCCTGAGATCCTGCAGGGATTGAACTCCTCTTGAAGCTCCACATGAACAGTTGGAGAGTGTCTGTGCTGTAACAACTCTGCTTTGCTTATTTTCACTAAGACACCTCCCACAAAGGTGGGATTTCGTTTGTTTGTTTGATTGGGCTTTTTGTGGTTTTTAATTTTAAAAATTCTCATTGATTTTGTTTGCTCAGAAAAAATCATAACTGGAAATGTAAAGCTTAGCTTAGATTAATGTCGTATTTTTCCTGCCTATATCCCTCTCCCTGGCTTGGCATTGAGGTAATCAGGCTGGGGTAGAAATTAGGGGTGGTAGATAGATAGAAAATACAGTTTTTGTGAGTGTTCATGGCAAATCTCAGTGAGAAAAGGATTTTACCTCGGGGCAGTGGCAGCTTCACCACACAGCTCCCACACACTTTGTCCTGTGCAGTGTCAGTGACTCCCTGTAAACCTCAGGATGAAATCCTGGCAGGGTAGAATTCAAGGAAATTTTTAGCCCTGACTGCAGTGGGGTCAATATTCTGCTCCCAGAGCACAAAACTTCCTAAATCTGCACTTTGTCAATGTTTGGACCCCACGTGCTGCGGAGCAGCTGGAGCAGGAGCTGGGAATTCCTGGTGTCAACAAGGCTGGAGGAGATCTTAGTGGTGTTGGACAAATTCTTTGGACCAACCCAAAGAAATGCTTTCAAGGAGAATCCCACTGAAGAAAAAAACCCAAACAAACAGTTGGGTTGTCAATTAAATACTCTGAAAAAGCGTTTTTCCCCCTAATACTGAGCATTTCTCACTTACTGGCAAACTCTGCTTGTGGCTGGCTGTGGATTTCTGTGTGTGGTGCAGTCGCTGGCTGCTGATTTCATCCCAAATGCATTTCCTTTGTTGTGGAAAGAACATTATCTATCATCTGTTTCAAAATGTCTGATCTGGTTGTGCTAAGGCCCGGCGTGGTGGCCTGAGATTAATTGATGGGAATTGTTGGACACAGTTCATGGGAGACAGGGAAGGGTTGGCATTTACAGACTCGCTGGGACTGAATTATAGACAAGATGTCTGATTAACTTCTGGGAAAGATTAATCAACTCAGCTATCTCCTTAGCACATGTCCAAGCCATAACTTATGGCTTATTAACTTCTTAAAAGCGTTGATGTGCTCAGGTAACACAGCTACAAAAGAGGAGCTCAAATGAGGATGAAGCGGGCATGGAAGTTTATTTTTGTTTCAGCAGCACGAGTGAAAATCTCTGGGATGGCCAGGATAAAGGATTCAGCTGCATGACAGGGAATTTTGCTATGAATATACACACCCTAAAGCTGAGGGTTTGTCTTCTCTGCCCTCAGCCAAGCTCCAAATGTGGCTGAAACCAGTGGTGGGACTTCCAAATGGTTTTCCCTTCGTCCTGCTCCCTTTTCTTTCCAGCTGCCCTCACCAGTGGAGTTTCTGCTCTGGGATTCACGCAAGGATTTATCCCAGCAGGTCTCCAGTGGCTGGGACAGACCCTTGGATTCATCCAGTCTTTGCTGAAAACTGGAAATTTTTTTGCAGGATCTGAATCCCCACGACCTCCAAGATGAGACATTTCATTAATGTCTCCTATTTCACCCTGTAACATTTCATTTTAATTCCTCAGCCCTCTCTGCATCATAAAAAGGGGGCTGTGCAATATTTGGGCAGACAGATAAAAGTGCCCATCAATCAAGAACGATTTTCCTCCATGGCAGTGAAGGAGCTCCATCCATACAAATTCCCAGTGTTCCCCTCATTTCAGGAAGGGCCTGGGATTAAAAGCTGAGCTCTCTGTGAGTGCTCACAGATCCCATCCCTTCCCTTCCACTCCAAACCTCCCTGAAGGCTCCAGGCACGGGAGGGGCTGGGATGGGATTTGCAAAAGTTCCCGTTGCAGGAATACAAATTCTCCTGCCATGATTTCCTTATTTGATGTGATGCTCCAATCCCACCAATTTCCTCGAAGACAATGCCAGGTTAAATTCTAGGAATGAAAGGAAAACACCAGGAGAGCAGAAGTCCTGACCTGTTAATGCTGGAGGACCCCCAGTGCCTTTTAAAATGTACATTTATTCCGCAGGCTGGAAACCTTTCCCAGCTTTGCTGAGTTGTGTGGATTGTCCATGATAAAAGCTCAGTCTGGAGAGATTTTTTTGGATGCTCCCCCTCAGGATCCATTGGTGTTATCAGGTCACCCTTCATAACTTCCTAGCTGGAATGACTTGGCTGCAAAGACTGTGGGTTACAGGGTAATCCAGGAATAGGATTAAATTAATTTTTAAAAAGTTGGTTCCAGGGGAATTTGTTCCCATCCAAGGAATAAATGGCTGTGCCTATATTATTTCACTTTATAACTCAAGGATCCATGCCCACAGGATTTCTCTCCCAGTTTGTAACTCAGGGGAGCTGCTGCAGCACCAGCAAGCTCCTTCCCAGCCCTGCTGTGTCCGTGTCCGGTGTGCTGCTCATCCCGATCCGTGCTGGGAGAACACTGGGAATTCTAACCCTGTTTTTTCCCCCCACAGGGACCCCGAGGACTGCTGGGCCCCAAGGGACCCCCAGGACCCCCAGGGCCACCGGTGAGTTCCCAGAGCCTCCCAGACAAAAAACCCCTCAGCCATTCCAGCAGATCATCCAGCTGCATCATTTTCCACATCTGGGCAATGAAAAGGAGTGGTATCCCAAAAAAAAAAAAAAAAAAATCGTGGCTCAGAGTCTGTCTTCTCCCCCATTTTCAGTGGTGTCACGTCCAGTCACGGCAGCAGCAGATTTGCCCCACCTGAGTAAATATTAATGCCTTGCTCAGGCTGCAAGGGAGGAATGAGAGTTATTAACACAGTGCCTTTGCTATTAACTCCTGCCCGAGGGCTCTGAAGCAGTTCCTTCATATTCCAGGCCAGAGCTGAGGCTGGAGCATGTGGGATTTTATTCAGATCTCATCCCTGGAAGTGCTGATGCAGGGGCTCTCCCTAAATCACTGCTGCTCGCCGGAATCCCAGACTTTAAAACCCAGCCCCAAAGCTAAAGGGGTCAGTGTTTAATGGGGAACGTTTTGTGGCCCTTCACCCCTCCTGGGATGTGAGGACACCTTTGCTGCGAGCTCCTGGTGCTGCTGGAATTTAATGAGGAGGAATCAAGTTCAGGATTTGCTCCCAAACTGTCTCGTCTCCCGCAGGTGGGATGTTACACACAGATCCCAGCAAAAGATTGCCCCGGAGTAAAGGAGGCTCAGGGAAATCTTACTCTCTACAGCTCCCTGGCAGGAGGTTGTGGTGAGGGGGGTCAGGCTCTTCTCCCAAGTAACAAGCGACAGGATGAGAGGAAAAGGCCCCAAGTTGTGCCAGGGGAGGTTTAGGGTGGGTATTGGGAACAATTTCTTCCTGGAAAGAGTTGCCAGGCAATGCCCAGGGAATGGTGGAGTCACCAACCATGGAAGTGTTCAAAACCCACGTGGATGTGGCACCTGGGGGCGTGGTTTGGTGGTGAACACGGTGCTGGGTTAATGCTGGGTTTGGTGATTTTAGAGGTATTTTCCAACCTTAACCATTCCATGATTCTGAAATGGTGGCAGGGGGACATCGCCATGTTCCCCCTCAGTGAAGGTGCTCAGGGAGTGTTTGACCTCGGTTTTTTGGGGTCCTTACCTGCCTGCATCCCAAGCCAGGTGTTTTTGCCCTGTTTTCCTTTGCCACTCCATGCCTGCTCCCTGTGGGATGCAATCCAGCCAGGATTTCCTCAGCCTGGTGCTGATTGTGCCTCCCAGGCAGGTGAAACCAAAGGGGAAAGCACTGAAATGACTTTTAAAAATTCACCTGGATTCATGGGATTGGCTGCTTTACCAAACACCTTTAGGGAATCGTTCCCCTTCCACGTGATCCAAGGGGTTTCTTGATTTTTTAAAATTATTTTTATGGCAATTTCCCCTGATTTTGTGGTGTGAAATAATGAGATATTTTCTTACTGCTGCTGTTTTTTAAATCCTTTCCAAGGGTGTGGCTGGCATGGATGGACAAACAGGTCCCAAAGGGAATGTGGTAAGTTCTCCCTGCCGATTTTTACAGGCGGTTCAGATATTCTACAGAGCAAAATGTGAAATTCTGTTAGATTAGGTTTGCTAATTGCTTTTTAGCCTGGTCTAGATTCCTATCAAAGCCCATGAAAAACACCAGGAACGTCTTCCTGCAGCAAATGGATGTTAATTTATTGTAATTTCTGATGGAATTACACATTATTTCTCCATGAAAGATGAAACATTTTCCTCGGGATGCGTGCTGGGCTAATGAATATTAAAATAGAGGCATTTAACTGAGAGAAAAAACCTTTCTGTGCCTTGGATGGATGGGATGGGATGGATTCCCTGGAGAAGGAATGCAGAGCCAGGTGGTGTTAGAGCCTTGCTCAGCTCCTTTGGGCTGGGAATCCCTGGAGAGGAGTCAATGTGCCTTGAAGTCACTTCCCCCTTCCTTATCCCAGTGGGAAAAGCTGTTTCCCGGAGCTCTTGGTTACTGGGAGAAGGTCAGGGAGGGTTTGGGCTGCTGTGGGAGGGTGTGGGTCCAGCTCGGGTTCATCCACGCAGTGGGAATACAGGGATATGGCTGGGGAGTACCCAGGAATTGTGGTTCCAGCCCCATCTCACCTTTCCCACCTTCACCCCTGCCCTTGTCTCCTCACAGGGCCCTCAGGGCGAGCCGGGCCCCCCAGGACAGCAGGGGAACCCAGGGGCTCAGGTAAGAACAAATCTCCTTCTCCACAGGTGGGAAAAAGGGATGGAATTCAGCACCAGCCTCGCTCCCCTGCCAGAAATGGGAGCAGCATTTTGAGAGATTTGCTGGGAATTGGCTGGAGGAGACTTTGCCAGTCCAAAATCTTCCTGAAAACTCTCCCAGTGCCGGATCCCCCAATTCCACCCGGCTGTGGCAAAGCCAGAGCTGCTCTAGGAATCTCTTTGGCCGAGTCACATCTTGTGTGATGTTTGACATCCGTCCCTCTGCCCAGTTCCTCCAGAGCCAGATGGACAATGCAGATATCCAGGCCTTTCCCATGGCTCTCAGGGAATCCCGCTCCTCAGAGCATCCCTGTTTCCCTCCTGGGCCGAGCCTGGCTGCCCACTGCTGATGCAGCACTCCAGAGCTAAAAGGACATTTTCTTGCCCCTCACGAGATGTTTTGGGAATGAATGGAGCTGGGGAAATCCCCAGCCCTCACTGGCACTAAAATAATGCTCAGCTGAGACTCTGCCAAGATGCATTTGGAAGGAATAACTCGTTCCTTAAAGACCCTAATTTTATTTTTTTTTTTTGGCTTTTCACAGGGTCTTCCAGGTCCACAAGGCGCCATCGGTCCCCCAGGAGAGAAAGTGAGTTTAAATTCAGCTCTGGCCTCAGCCATGGATTTGCATTTTGCTCCTTCAGCTGCTCCTTTGCCCCATGTGCAACATCTGTTTGCAGCCGTGGCCATGAAAGTCTAATGCCTCTCATTCCAGACAGAGCAGAGATCAAGCCAGCTCGGTTTACCTCTAATTCATCCTATTTGCATTCATTTCCCCTCTGAGGAGAAACATTTTGAAGGCAGCCTATGGTAAAACATGAGGAGAGGATTGAAAACTGTCTTTTTTCCGTGGGTTTTGGGAGTCTGAGTGGGATGATAATGGGAAGAGCCCATGGATCCCCTCCCTCTGCCTCTCTGATTTTCTGGCTGGTGACATGGGGTTGGTGCTGGCCTTGGACCAGCAGGATTTAAAGGAGGAGAAGTTTCCCCCAGCAGCCCTGGGACCAGCAGGATTTCAAGGAGAAGTTTTTCCCTCGGAGGGGTGGTTCAGAGTTTGCTCAGCTCCCACTGAGCAGGGACACTGTGTGTGTGTCCCTGGCTGTCCCCTCCTGCTTGTTTGGAGTGGAATTATCAATAATCCCCCTGTGAAGGAGCCCATTGACAGCTCTGGCAGATAAGTGGCACTTCCTGATGTGTGAGAAATCAGGAGCTGCTAATTAAAAGGTGCTCCCTGAGCAGTGTTAGAGCAGCAAGTCCAGTGGGGGGGGGGGCAGCTCCTCTCCTTTGCCGTTTTTCACCCAAAACTGGGCATTTCTTGGCCCTGTGACCCCACAGTTTGATATCCTCGCCTTGTCCTCGTCCAGCTGTGCAGCATCCTGGGTTTTTGGCAGGACGTGGTGCCTCGAGCTCCCCTGGAGCTCTCATTGCTGCATCCTGGCTGTGTGTGAGGTGCCAGCACGGGCACTGCAGCATCCAGGCTGCTGGAACAGCTCTGCCCACAGAAATAAACGGATTCCCTACAAGCCGTGGCAGCTTTTCCATCTCGCACAGCTGGGAAAAGCAGGAAATGTGGCTGAAAATCCCCGTCCTCTGACTCTCTGGGGGCTCTGATTGATTTTCTGTGTGTTTTTAGGGCCCGCTGGGCAAACCTGGCCTCCCTGGCATGCCTGGTGCTGACGGGCCTCCGGTAAGTGCTCCTGTCCTGCTTCCCTGCCGGGGCTGATCCTGCATCCAGCCGGCCTGGAATGGAGCCTGGGCTTGGGAAATGGGAGCCCGGGTTGTGATTTGAGCCCTTCACAGCTCAAAGGGAGGGAATGGGAAGGGTAAAAGCAAGAAGAGTCATGGGTTGGGATAAAGGCAGTTTAATAGGGAAGAAAAGACAGTTTAATATGGACAAAAAAGTTTAATATGGAAATAAAGACAGTTTAATATGGAAGAAACCAACATCCTGCAAGGTCAGCTCACCCTCCTTGCAGGCTGGGATCAGTTTGGGATCAGCCCATCACAGCTTTACTCACCCTGAGTACTTCTCACCATCTCTTCAGGCCTCTCTTTCCACTCTTCTTGCTCCTCCTCTTGTGTTTTCTGGATGCTGGCAGCTCCCCGAGGCAGGGATGGATCCTGTCTGTGTTTGTTCACATCCCAGCCCGTGCCTGGGGCTCTCCTGCCCTTGCCCTGGGCGCTGCTGCACAGGGTTGATAAGAGCAGGTGGAAATTACCTGTCAGTGTTCCATTCCTGCAGCTTCCCCCTCTCTAATCCCACTTTAAAACATCATTTGCTCCTCGCTCTAGAAATCAGTCTCAAAAAAAAAATCACCCGCCTTTCAACCCCATCTCGTTTTTACCCATCTCATTCTTTCATTTAAGAACGAAAAAATGCAAAATTGTTTCATTCTGCAAATGCAAATGCAGAGCACAGCCCGAAAAAAAAAAAAAAAAGTGACATTTCTCACCCTGGGATTATCATTCCTACGGAGGGCACTTGGAACATCCGTACAATTGTTAGCTGAGTCAACAGAGCAGCTCCAGCAAAGCCCAGAACATCTCTAAATCTGTAGGTTTTGATGTGAAATTCCTGCAGCAGCCTCCGGGGAGGTTCTGCTGGAGAAACTCTATTTTTATGCAGCCTGGAGGCTGTGGAGGAGCTGCAGAGTGGCTGTGCATGGACAGGGACCTTTCCCACAGGTGGGCTGGGTTTGAGGGGTTGGGTTGCTCTTTCGGAGGACAAAAAGTGTTCTACTTATAGGAATCTGTCTTGGAAAACCCCTGGAAATCCCTGAGGGCCTTGCTGGGAGAGCTGCTCATCAGTTTGGGATCTCGGGAGGAGCCAGGGAGATGGGCACGGTGAAAATGGGGATATTTAGTGCAGGGTGGGCCAAAGCTTTTGAAATGCTGCTGCAGGTTCATCCTGGAGCTGAAGGCAGGAGTGCTTTTATGGATCCTTTGTGTCTTGGTGCCATTAAAATCACAGGACAGACTGAGATTGGAGTTTTCTCCCCCGTTTTGCTGCTGTAGGAATGACAGCTGTCATTTTGTTCCTTTATTAAACCAGCCTGGTTTAGGGAATCTGGTTTATCTGACACTCCTGTTCTGAAACTGATGATGGGAGACACTCAGAATTTTCCTTGTTATATTGGTAGAAATTTGTGTATTTAAGGGAGAGTTCAGTGAAGACACCAGTGAGTGCAGAATGGCTTTAGAGCAGCTGGGTTTGCTTCCATCATCCTTAAAAAATGAAAGTCCCTGGGTGTGCAGTGAGTGCCCTTTTAGGGGTCATTGATATTCTGGATATTGCCAATCCAAGAGTTCTTTCCCATCCCAGCTCCATTTGGGATCCAGCTGTAGGGAAACCACTAAAAACCACTTTGCTGGATTCCCCCCATTCCTCGCTGATCCTCCCAACTCTACCTGAGGCAATTCACACTTTGATTTTTACTGCCTGTGACCCCAGCAAAAGGCTCTAAAGGCTGTTGATGAGAACACGTTGGAACCGCTGGGATGCTGAATTACTCGGCATCAAATCCCAAGAGGAATGCTGGCCAGCCTCCAGCCAGCCTCTGTCTCACAGGGATGCAGGTTAGCTGAGCATTCGTCATGGGATCTGGGACTGGACTCCAGGAATTAGGAACTTAATGAGTGGCTCTGACCAGTCTGGGCATCTTGTGACCTTCACAAGTTTTCCTGGCACCCGGATTTTATCTGGTTTTCCTACCTGCAAAATCCCGGTGTTGCTTTGCTGCTGGACTCACCCAGGTGTTCTGCCGTGCAAAGACTATTCCAGAATGCTTCTGAAGGGAGTTGGTGAAGGGTAAAATTAGCAATAACCAGGTTGAAAAGCACCAAGGATCCAAATGCTGCTCCCTTCCTTTTGGGAAAAGTGAGGTGGCTTCAGGGGGGCCGCTCGTGTCAGTAGGAGCTTCCTGGGGAGCAGCAGCTCTCTGACATATAAATCACAGCTACCAAAGCATTAAATGTGCACTAAACGCCAAAATTCTCTTTGTTTCTTTTATCCATAGGGTCATCCTGGCAAGGAAGGTCCTCCTGGAGAGAAGGGGAGTCAGGTAGGTGCCCCCAAAACCCTCAGCTCTGCCAAGAGATGGATCGCCACAGGGATGGCCTGGGAGTCAGGGCTGTGGGGCACGGGAGGTGCTGAGAAACAAACACAGTTAAATTTAAAAGCTGAGCCCAGCTTTGATCTGTCTGGGTGTCTCTTCTGGTCTGAGCTCCTCCCAGCTCTCCTGGCCAGCAGTGCAGACCAGCACACACCAAGAACCTGTGAAGGGAAGCTTGCTCTTGACAGACACAAATAAATATCCTTTGTGGCACAGGGAATGCAGAAAATAGATTTTTTTCCCCCCCTTCCAAGTCCCTCTTTAACAATATATTTCAGATTACTGCCAGCGGCCAAAGCCCTTGAATTATGCACTGGTCCGTCTGTCCAGGAGATTTGCCAGCTGCATTCCTGCTGCAGCACAGGCACTCAGAGAACATTGCACTTGTCCAAAGTCTCTGCTTAGAGCTCAGCCCAGCTGGATGGACACCCAGGAGTGCTGGTGCTGCTGGACACAACCACAGCTGGGTTTGTCCCACTGGTGTCACAGGAGGCTGAGAATTCCAACCTTGCCTTTTTGGGGGTGATCCCTCCTCTCTGTGATCATCGCTGGCTCTGCCGTTCCTGCAAACCGGGGTGGTTTGGGAGCAGGGAGGCAGCAGAACATGTTCCTCCTCCCTGCTCTTCTTCAACCCAAACCACAGATCATCACCCTGGTATATAAATCCCCTTTCTAAGAAGTTTTTGCCATCCTGACCTCGTCATCCTCCTTTTCCTCTTGGATGGATCTTTGTCATCAGCTCAGCCCACCACACCTGCTCCAGGTGATGCTCCTGCAGCTCCTTGGGCTATTTTGGGCTATTTTCAGGTGGCTGCTGCCATTCCTATCCCATGTGGGAAACAGGAAATTTGTTTTCCACACCCCCTCCTTATCTCTGCACCTTCGTGTTGGTTTCTGACGTGTTTTTCTTGTTTGCATTTCGTCCCCTCAGGGTCCCCCAGGTCCTCAGGGCCCCATTGGTTATCCAGGACCACGTGGAGTCAAGGTAAGGAGATGCAGGAGCAGTGTCCGTGTCACTGGGATTCTCCAGCCTGTGCTGGACCCTGCTGGGGGGCACAGATGTCCACTCAGGGCCACCTCAGTGACCACCTGCATTTCTTGCTCCAACGGGTCTCGGCCCAGCATTTAATCTGTGGGGATTACAAATTCCCTGCTCCCCAGTAACCCCAGTTCAACACTTTGGAGAGATTTCCCTCATAATTCTGGGAGAGCAAGGCTCGCTCCCATTCCCCTTCTTCCTAGTTTACAGCCAGAGTAAAGCCCAGCCACAATTTAACAAGGTTGATAAACCAGAGCAGCCTCTTCCCAACACAAAGCCGGCTTTTCATGCTCCTGATCCCAAGCCTTGCTAGGCAGAGCCTGAGTGTCTTGGCCATGTGCTTTTTCATGGGCTGAATTCCACCTCCTGCCTCGTTCCTGCTGCTTAGGAGGCAGTGGGGGATTTTTTTCCCCCTTCACCTCTGGTTTCATATCCATCAGGATGTATTAATTCAGGTGCACGTGCATCCTGCATCCCAAAAATCCCATGAATCCACAGGGATCTGCCCTGGCAGACACAAACACAGCTTGGGGACTGAGAGAGGGGAATTTAAACCCTCTCAAACCCCCCTTTTCAACAGCAGAAACCCAATTGCTGTTCCACCTTCAGTGGGATGTGTTTAACCAGTGCAAACTTCCAGCTCATTTCTTGCAAGGCTGCAGATGGAGACAGAGTGATCCATTAGGGAATGCTGGATTTCCCATTAAAGCGGAACTGCTCCACGTTAGAGGGAGTTAAAGAAATTGTGTTGGTGCACCAAACCCCACAGCCAAGGTTTAGCTTCCTACAAGCAGCGTTCCATGAACTGCACAAAGCCTCCAGCTTGGAAAAAAAAAGTGTCTGATTGGGTTTGTAGCCATAAATAACTTATAGATCTTTCCTCCCTTACCAGAGCCCTGTTCTGCTGCACAAATCTTGATGGATTTTTAATTATACTTTTCCTTGACATGCTAAAAGGAAGAAAAACTTAAAACACCCAAGCAAAGTATTATTCCTTTAAAAAAAAACCCTAAAAGTGGTGGTTTTTCTTGTGATGGTGTGGATACCCAATGGTTTTTTTCCAGTTTTTATGGAAAATAAAGACAGAAAAAAAATATTTCATAGTGAATTTTATCCCTGGAAACAGAACTTACGGGTAGAGACCACCAACCCCACCTACCAAATCAAGACAGCAGAGGTTTAGGACCATAAAATGCTTCCTGGTGAGCCAAAATCCAGAGGGCAGCAGCTGATATTTAATTAACAACATGTTTAGGAGCACCACAGTTTGCAGAGACACAATTACCAACATCAGAGAAAGCAGAAATCACCACAATTCATGGTGATTTTTAATTTCTTCACTCTAAACTTTCTCTGTACCCTGGTAACATCTTGGTTTCTCTCTCCAGGGAGCAGATGGAGTTCGTGGGTTGAAAGGCACCAAGGGGGAAAAGGTGAGTTCAGTTTGGGTTGAATTTCTACAATTTCTGAGCATTTTTGCAGATGGATCCCGCAGGATGTTTTCTCCTGCACAAGGGGTTTTTCTTGGGGGGACAAAAAGGGTACTGAGCACCCTTCCTTCATTCCTTCCCCTTCGCAGCAATTCAGCAGCAAATCCAGCAGTTTTAGCTTGGGATCTCCCAAACTTTAAAACTTTCTGGGAACTGTGTCTTCGTTGCCTCTCAGGGATCAGCTGTAGGAGGAGATGCATTATTGATTAATCTGCAATTAAACCTTCTTGGTTGAAGGAAATATTGCAGTGTCCTGGAGGCTGCCTGGGAGCCGGGTGTAAAGCCTCCTCCACGAGAATAACACCAGTTCGGCTGCAGAAATAATTGGTTCCCTGTGCTGCCAAGGTCTTGTTATTCACATTGGGCCTGTTTGTGATGTTGGCTTGCAGGCAGGATGGGATGCAGGGCACATTTGGGGGCACTGTAGGGGTCCCTTGGGGTTCTGGGTGGGTTTCCATGCCTGTTTGTGCACTCCAAGGACTTGGAGAAGCCACTGCGATGGGCAGTGTGGGGACCTCGCCTTGGGCAGGGGCCACAGAGTGAGGCCTGAGAAACTTTAATTCTTTTTTTTTCCCCCATCTCTACACCTCGGGTGCCTTTCCCCTTCTCCATTACTTAGGGTGAAGATGGTTTCCCGGGCTTCAAAGGTGACATGGGCATCAAAGGAGACCGGGTAAGAGTCTGGGAGCCATGGGATCAATCTGTGTCCAGCAGCTCCTGGCTGTTCCCAGCGTGGAACAGTCTCCTGCTCCCCTGTGTGACGAAGTGACACTGCTGGAGCTGGCAGTGCCACAGTCCATGTCACAGCTCAGTCCTGTCCACTCTCAGATTTCCCAAGAATTCCCCTAATTATGCTGCAGTTGCCCTCAGGCCTCAATTAAACACTTCCCAATTAAACACTTTGCACGTCCAGCCACAATTTGGGAAGCGGGAGGAGGGTGAAAGGGCTGCAATCAGAGCTAAGGAAGGCTGTTTTTGTGGACATATTACGTGTGTGGATGGGATAACAGCTGCAGGGAAAGATGGAATTTGTGGGAATAAAACCCCGGTGCTTTGGCCGCACTCCACAGCGTAATCTCACCTGAGCCTCCTGGTGAAGCCCAGCTTCCTCCCAGAGCTGTTTGAGCAGCTCCGTGGAATATCTGCATGGAATATCTACGGGATCTGGGACCTGCCTGCCTCATTAACACTCATCTTGTGATTAACAGGGGGAAATTGGACCCCCCGGCCCCCGGGGTGAGGATGGGCCCGAAGGTCCCAAAGGTCGCTCTGGCCCCAATGGAGATCCGGGGCCTCTCGGGCCTGCTGGAGAGAAGGTGAGCCAAGGATGGGAATTCCGTGTTTTCCACTAAACCCCACTATTTTTGGCTGTCTCAGGAGGGTGGAGAACTGTGAGGGGACAGTTTTAGGGCAGAGGGGTGAAGAGGAGCTGTGGGAGGTTTGTGTGAAGGGAGGCCCGAGGGAGGTGGGATTAGTGCAGCCACGTCAAGGCTTTGGTCTCTTTGGGGTTATCTGTTTGGGTACAATGTCTTGAAAAAAAGATCAGAGGGGAAATAAGTGGAGGAATTAAAAGTAGCATGGACTCCAGTCTAATTTAAAGAAACCCCCAACCATTCCAAATTGATCCCCAGCACGGTTACAGTGCTCACTCTGCATCGCCCCACTGGGACTCCCTCAGGCAGGGCAGAGGATGAGCTCAGTGCCCCCAAATTTAATTCCACTTCAGGTCCCACCTGCTCTGCTCCTCCCTGCACTTGGCATCCCCCCTTTCTGCTGGCTCTGAAGCTGCTCCCGAGGTCTAACACACTTTTCCTTGCATTCCAGGGAAAACTCGGCGTGCCAGGACTGCCTGGGTATCCGGGCAGGCAGGGCCCGAAGGTAACGGGGAGGGGATGGGATGGGGAGGTTTGGGATGGGATGGGGAGGTGTGGGATGAGGTTTGGGATGGGATAGGGAGCCCAGGGACACAGCCAAGCTCAGCCCCCTCTCGTGGGATGAGGTCCTTCCCTCCCACCCACACAGGACAAAAATAGGGATGGGCAAAAATAGCTCCCAGCCCTGAGCTGGTTGTGCATGGCTTCGGTCCTAAAGTGGTGGGAAGACCTGGAGAAGGGGTGGGATGTGCAGGGATGGATACAAGCAGGCTCCCTGGGAGCTTTCCTGCTGGTAAAAGGCATAACAGTCCTTCTCCTTGGATTAGGGTTTTATCTTCCAAGATAACGTTATCTAATTAATTAAGGATAATTGCTAGTGACTCAGGGTCTCCCTGAAATGAAAATAAAGCTGCCATTTGCATATTTGCAAACATCCTTTGTAGCTTATCTCCACGCCCACCTCCTTTTGGGCCATTTTCAAGGTGTTTTTTTTAAATTAAAACCGTGAATTCCACTCCATAGGCTTAGGCTACAGCCCGGCTTTCACATGCCCTGGAGGCTTTGGGAACTTACATTTTTATGAACTTTTTTTTAAGAATCATATTTTATTATTCATGTTTACTGCTTAAAAAAAACCCCAAACAACCCAGGCTTGTTTCATTCTGGAGATGTAATTATCTGCAAGAGATTGTTTCCTGCTTCTGGTGTGGATGGTTTATTTTTTAATTTGCATTTTATATCTGGAGTAGGGTTGGGGAGGGTGGTTTTCTTGCATTTTCTTGGACTAATTCATATTTTAAAAGCAGCAGCAGCAATTCTCCAGGCACTGACATCAGAAAGGAACAAGCCAGGAGTTAAATTTTCATGTGCACCACAGTGACTTAGGAGCTAAAATCCCGAATCCTGCCTGGGCTCCCATCACAACTGTGGGCTTGGGCCTTTGCAGTGACTGCTAATGAGGCATGGATCTATTTTTTTTTTTTTTTGTGTTGTTTTTGGAGGAAATTTAATTTCTGAGGTCATCCCAGGCCTGAGTTGGTTTTGCTGTTTTTAGAGGGAGGTTTAAGGGACAAGGGCTGGGAGCTGCTGGGGTCACTCCAGGCCGGTGGGTGCTGGTGGGGATGGCCAGAGCTGCCCCTGGGTGTGTCCTGAGCCTCTCCCTCTCTGTTTGCTCTTTCTCAAGGGCTCCATCGGCTTCCCAGGATTTCCAGGAGCCAACGGAGAGAAGGGCACACGGGTAAGAGCTGTTCTGTCCATTGCTTCACTGATTTTTTTTCTCTCCAAAGCTCCTGGAGGATGTGGGGATCTCTCCACTGCTGCTCCAGAGGTTTTCCCACTTAGGAATTGCCCGAAAAGGCTCATCCCAGGATGGGGTTCCTGCTGCAGGACAGGAGGATGCTGGTGATAGCACAGCCAGCAGCTTCCCAATTAAACCCTGGAAATTTTCCCCTCAGGATATTTTAAGAGACTCCTCTGAACCTAAATCCTTCCCGTGCTGTCAGACTTTGCTCAGGGCACAAAGAGCTCTTTAATCAACGGTAATTATTAGAGATGGCTGGATCTGTTCAGGAGCAGCCAGAACCATCTTGAACCTAACTTGAAATTCTAAATGCACGGCTGAGAACACTCTCACTGCTTTTAATAAGCTGCTCAAAATTCAGAGACACCCTGGAAATCAGGGGGTTTCATCCCCCAGCCTTGTCTCTCCCTCTCACCCCACCTCCACAGCCTCCTCTCAGAGTAGGGATTGTCTAAATATACTGATTTATTTTTTATCTGCTGCAGAACATGCTCGAATTAAGGGATTCAGAGTACAAAGAAAGTCATTTTCTGCACCAGCTCCGGTCACAGTGACAAGAAGGGGGAGTGAGGACAGCAAGTGGAATTAGTTTCCTTTTTACTCTCATTTAAATAGAAATGACTTCTAACAGACAGCTTTGAGAGGAGCCCAGGAAATATAAATCACTTTGCACTGCATTAGTATCATGCCACTGCAATTTGGGTTATATCCACCCCCCTTTTTTTATTATTTCATTTCATTTTGATCCAGAAATGCTCATCCTCATCCTTCCCTCTGCTCTGGCTGGGCAGGAGGAGGGAGGCCAGGAAATTCAGCCTGGAATTCACTGGAGCCCTGGAATGATCTGGAATTACCACCCTCCTTCTCAAATAGACAGCAATAAAACTCCTGGGCTGGATTTTTGGGGGGTGTAGAACAGCAGGGAGGGATGTGCTGCTTTGAACCCTCCGCATCCATGGCTGATTTTATTCTGGGATGGAATAAAATCCGTCTGGGATGGGATGGGAAACCTTCCAGGGAGTGGAGAAGGTACCAGGAGCTGGGCATTTATGAGGTTGGAACAAACTCTGGGGTGGGTTTAGGCTTGAATTTTGGCATTATCCAGCCTGAAAGGGATTGGAGAGGGAGCAGATCTGATGGGAAAGGGCCCAGCTTCAGAATCCAAGCAAGAAAAGACAAAAAATCAGCACTTTCCTCACTTTTATTACAAATTATCTTTGTGCCCTTAGTGGAGGTAGCGAGGACGTTTTGGTACCCCCTTGGCATGCCACACATTTCTTCAGTTCAGGAATTAAAAAGGAGTTTTTTACCTTTCGAACATTGATTTACTTCATGGTAATTTCACTTTTTAAATTTTTTTTACATTTTCAATGAGTGATTGGGCAATTTCTACCATTTTACACCCAATCCACCAACCTGCACTCATTTTATCAGTGCAGTGAGAGATTTTCATGGACAAATCTTTCCATTAGCAACAGGAGCTCAGCTTGGAAATTTAAGAGCAGCAGAAATACTGATTTTCAGCAACAGCTTTGCTATCCATCTCTTTTTTTTTTTTTTTGGCTCCCAAGTATCCCATTTGAAATAAGAGAAAAGCAATTATATACAGAATTATAGGCTGAGCTGGGGTCCAAATGGAGACCCTCATCTTAATTTAAGCCTCCTTGAGTCAGACTTGATAAATCCCCCTCTGGTTCTCCTAAGACCACTCAGTTTGCTGGTTTTATGCCTGTGTTCACATGGAGTCAAGAAAGAGAATTTCCAGGGTTTTCTCCTCCAGTTCATTGTGGAAGGACTCAATTTGCAGCTGAAACAGCCCCAAATCATTTGTTTGTCTTTTCTTTATCACCTCATCACCATTAAGCTCTTCAACCCCCTGGCTGATGTGGCCAAAATCATGCAAATCCCATGTTTCTCTCACAAAATGGAGCTCAGCTTTTCACCTTGTTGTTTCAGCAGCACGAAGAGTCTTCCCAAGCCCTTAAATAATTAAAAAAAGAGGTGAAAATCAAAGGTGGAAGGGCAGGACCTGCACAGGCAGCTGAATTTTGATGCTGAGGTGCTGAACCTCCTCAAACACGAAAGTTCGTCTCGTGACTGTTCAGTTGTACAAAAAAGGGCTGGAATGGTAAAAATAGGGAGGGAAAAAAGGGGTGAGGATAATTAGAGGGCGATTCTGAGAAAAGGCTGGGAAAATTGGGATTGCTGGAGAAGAGAAGCTTTGGGGTGAGCTGATTGTGGCCTTCCAGAACTCGAAGGGAACCTGCAGGAAGGATGGAGAGAAACTATTTAAAGGAGCCTGGAGTGACTTTGGATTGGGCTTGGAGCATCCTGGGCTAGTGGAAGGTGTCCCTGCCCATGGGAATGTTTGGAATGAGCTGGGCTTTAAGGTCCCTTCCAACCCAAGGCAGTCTTTGATTCTCTGTTTTGTGCTTTTGGAGAATTATGACCCATTAAATCCCCCATCATCGAGCCCATCCTCAGCTCGAGGAGAGCTCAGGATTTTTCAGGACCTGCTCACAAAATCGATAATTAAACACAAAGAAGAAATTTTATTGTCAGAGCTCAGAGGCCTCTGCCATGAGCAGGGGGCAATAGATTTCCCTGCTTGCCCAGTCTGACAGAGCCTGGGGGGTGTGGAGCTCCCCAAATGCACCCATTTCTTGGTGTGCCTCGAAAATAATCTGAATTTAGCTGCCTTCACATCAGAATCCTTGTTTGAAAAATACAGGCCTGTGTATATTTACAGGGAATATAAATTCTTTGTACACGGGGCTGAATGCATGATTAATGACAGCAATAAGCAGAGGGAAATTTGGCTTAAAAATAGAACTGTGGAAGAAGGAGAGGAGTGTGGGGGGCTACCTGAGGGGAGGCAGCACCCCCTCCTCCCCACCTGCTCCCAATTTAGCCTCCCAGAGCTCCAAGAAAACCAGCTGGAGTACTTTAAAGGGAATTTTGTAATTAATGAAAAAAAAAAAAAAAAGAAATGCCAGCAGGCTTTAATAAATGGAGCTGCAGAACAAGGAAGATTTCAGCAGGACTAATTTTAGCAGCTGGAAGAAAGTTGATGGCAAAGTTTTCCAGCTCCTGTTTTATGTTCTGCTGGTTAATGAGTGTCAGAGCCGAGCAGGCAGCGCAGCGAGGTGATGGATTTGGGGCAGAAAGTGGCAAAGTGATATTTTAAGCACCCATTGCTCCTTCCATGGCAATCGAGGCTTCCTCTCCCTTCCTTTCACAGGTGATTGGTTCCATTAACAGGCTGCAGGTCCAGAGGGGCAAAGTCAAACCCCTCAGCGTTTTTTTGGCCACTTGACACCAGCCAAAACGGGGCTTTTAGGCCGTTCCTTTGCTTTTAGGCACAGCTTAAAGTGCTGCCAGACTGAGGCCCCAGCAGCCTCTGCCTTGTCCACGTCAGGATTAATCCCAGTCCCCCATCCCGGGGAGCTGAGTGCAGCTGTCAGATCTCATGAGCTGCTGCCAAACAACGCCTGGAATTCCTTGTTTAGCTCCCAGTTAGGGCAGATTTGTAAATATGTAGGGCAGTCTAATTGGCCTGTGTGGCAGGAAGGAGCTGCTCCGAGCACGGATCTGTTGCCACTCCTTCCATATCCCACTGCAAAACCTGGGAGCAGCGGGGTGAGGACCCTGCCCTACACAGTGGGGGAAAAAAGGGATTACGGGTGTTGGGGTGGCAGAGTTAAAGAGCTTTTTGGCTGGGTTTTTGGGATACTGCGTGGTCTGAGTGGGTGGCCACATCTCTGAAAGCCTTTGTGGGGTTTTAAAGGACTTGGGATCCTGTTCCTGGAGAAATTCATTCCCTCAGAGAACAGGTGTTGTCTGGACATTGGGATCGCTGTCCAGACCTGCCCAAGTGCTATAAACTCAAATAAATACAAGAATCAGGAGAGGAAAGTGAACCTGCTGCTGATTTTTTCATGGCAGATGAGAAGCAGAGAGGTTCTGAGGCAGTGAACCCTGCTGTGGGTTCCTCTGCCGTGGTGCTGGTTCCTAATCCCTTCTCCTTTCCCATTCCAGGGCACTCCTGGCAAACCAGGTCCAAGGGGACAGCGTGGTCCGACGGTAACAAGCCAGTTCTTCATCCTTGTGCCTTTCCAGACCTTGTCATGGCCAAAGGGAAACTGGGGTGTGCTTTGTGCCCTCACTGAGGGGGATCTGGCCTTCAGCAGCTGCAGCTGAGCCAGGGGGACACTGATTTGGGGCTGGGTCTCACCGGTGAACGTGGTTTAAGCGTTTCTGATGATTTTCTGCCGCCCCTTGCTGCTGCTGGGATGATTTGCTGACCCCACGTAGCTCAGGTGCTTGGGGTGCTTTGCCTGAGGCAGCAGAAAGGCCTCAAATGTCCCCTTCTGTGTCTTTTCAAGGGTCCACGTGGGGAAAGAGGCCCCAGGGGAAGCACTGGAAAACCTGGCCCGAAGGTAAGGCTTGGGGGAGCCTTTGGGGTTGTGTCCTAACAAGCATAGAGAGCATCTGGTTCATCGCCCTCCATCTCCCTCCTTTCCTTTTCCATTGGATCTGGAAAGCTGAGCCCTCCTGAGGATTTTTCCCAGCTAAATGGCTCAGAACCCAACAGCACAACACGTGCACAGGCTCTGTAAATGTGTTGGCCCAGGAGTCAGCAGGACTTGAAATTCATGCCCAGACTGAAGACCAGCACAACCCCCACACCAGCACAACCCTACAGCCCCCTAAACCCCCCTCTAACCCCTCGTTTTTGGTGTTTAAATAGAATTTAAACCCCCTTAGAGCCCTTAGGCTGTGCTGTGGGTGAGGGGCTGTGCTGCTGCTGGTCCCCAAAGCCACTTTGCCTTCCCACTGTTGACCTAGGATTGGCCACCAGGCAAAATTTGGGGTTTTTCTCCCAGCAAACCCAGAGGCACTGACTGATTACCTGAGCACTGATCACCAGGCTTGATGGAAGCAAAGCTTTGCTTGCGAGACCTTGTCACCACCGTGCTGGCCAGATTTAAAAACAAATGTCTGGGCTTCGTGTTGGCAGGAATTTTTTGATAAATCCCTCCTCTCTGGGGTGGCATTTATCTCTCTGAGGGAGGCCTCTGTGTGGTGGAAATGTCCCAATCTCCCCTGGGTTTTTATGAAGGGATGTGTGGGGAACAAGCAGCTGCTCGTTTGTCACTGGCTGCTGCTCCTGACACAGAATTATTATTATTAGTGAGGGCTGGGGGAGTTGCTGGGGTGTGGTGTCACCGTGGGCCATCTGAAGCCTTTGCACACAGAAGATTTGGGATTTTTTTAATGGTCTCTTGTTTTCCTTATTCCTAAAAGGGCAACTCCGGTGGTGACGGCCCCCCTGGTCCTCCTGGAGAAAGGGTAAGACGAGCTGGGAGGTAAAACAGGACTCAATCCAATGCTCTGGGTTGCAGAGCTGAGGGGTTTTTGGCAAGGAGCATCCTCCTGGGTGCCTTTTTAGCAGAGGGGAGTGGGCAGGAGCCAGGATGCAGCTCAGCAAAAGGAAAAAAGGAAAATTCTGGTTAAAAATACAAGGTGAAACCTGCTGGTGTGGGGAGAGGTCCCCCAAGCCATCCACAGCCCTTGGGTCCTGTCTGAGCTCTCCAGAGAAGGCTCAGGTGGGACTTTGGGTGTCCTGTGGAAGCATCACTTGTGAGAAAAGGGAAAAGTCACCCCTGAGTGACTGCAGGCAGCCAGAGCCTGAGTTTCTGGAGGATGTGGTTCTCTAGGGCTTTGTGCTGCTTTCTCCAGATCAGTTAGGTGGGAAATACTGAAACAATGGGACTTTCTTGACTTTAGCCTCAATTTCTGCTTTTGTTTTGTTCTGTTTGTAATTTTTTTCTCCGCAATCCCCCAGCATTTGGCTTTCCAGATCTTTGTGCTCACCTGCTGCTCACACAGAGGTAATATCTCATATCAAGTATTGCAGGCTCCTTAACCAAGTTCTCTGCCTTGTCTTTCATCCCAGGGACCACCAGGGCCTCAAGGACCGACTGGATTTCCTGGACCAAAAGGCCCCCCTGTAAGTAACTCAATTCCTAGGACATCCAAAGAAATAATCCAGTCTTTCCCACCCAGCCTGAGCTGATTGCCTGACAAGTGGTGACGTTCCCAATAAAAAGCATTACATGAGACATCATGATAACAGCCCATGGTTTCAGATTTTAAATAGCCAAGTAAATTGCAGCTGATTATAAATGTTCATTTCCTACTGACTCAGGATCTCTAGGATCTTTCTTGGTTGCTCTGTGCTTTATTTTCCCTCTGTGGACGTGGAGGACAGCACAGCACTGCTGTCTCTGCAGTTATTGTGCACTGGGGGGGACCTTAGAAATGTTTTGGGAGTGATTTCCTGGGTGTGGTGAGCAGCTCCTGCTCTAGACCTGTGAGATAAATCCTTTGGGAGACGTGTGGGAAAATGTTGTCGCTTTTAGGGTTCTGAGCACCCCCATTTCCCTGTGAAATGGCTGGGAGCTGAGGTGAGCAGGGCTGATTTAATCTTTGTCACAGTTTTTTTTCTGAGCACTTGGTGATGTTTCTGCCACAGGGTCCTCCTGGGAAGGATGGATTGCCTGGGCACCCCGGACAGAGAGGAGAAACTGTAAGTAGCCAAAAAATCTCGGGCAGATCATGAGTCCTGAGCCTCATTTTGGTTTCTCTGAGCCCTCCTGTGCCGCCGGGGAGATGCAGCCCCACGTTTGGATGGTGTGGAATCCCTGAGGGTCTGTGTCTCTCCAGCTGCTCAGAGTGCTCTGTGAGGAGCAGCCCATTTTTCTCCACTGCCTTCCCCAGCAAATGAGCACAAAAAGGTCTTTGCACATTATGCATTTTTTCCCCTCAGCTTATCACACAATTTAATTAACTTGCCTGGCATTTGCTAAGCCAGGCAATGCAAACACTGCTCAGCCCAACACCAGGTATTTATTTACACGCCGTAAGACTGATTTTGAAACAAGGGGGTTGAGATGGTTTTGAGCCCAGTCCTCAGGTCAGAATTTACTTAAAGGTGAAGAGTTTTCACCTGCCAGGGCCTGACTGACACTGAGCCTTCCTTCCTTGAGTTTTCCACGACATCCAAGGACACCTCCAGCCAAGGTGGAGGGAGCAGTGAAACCTTTGACAGCACTGGCTGTCATCAGCTTCTGAGACTGGAATAAAAAGCATCAACCTCCAAGTCTGCAGGAATGAATGGAGAATGGTCTTTTAATTATTTTGGGGTCTGAAAGTTCTCCCTGATAGCTTTCCTCAATTTGCTCTCCCAGGAAACAGAATCTCTGTTAACCTGTGCCATCAGCCTTGCAGAGATCACTTTCCCCTGCAGACCCAGGCAGCAGAAGTCCCTTTTTTGGTCCCCTTTTCCCCACACAGTGCCAAAAAGCGAGGAGAGAAACATAAAAACGAATTAAATCTTTCTACATCAGTAGCCTGGTCAGTGCAGTGTCTTTTCATGCAAGATTGAAATCTCTGTGTCAAATACTTCCCTTTATTTAAGTTCCCATTCAGCAGCAAACAGGCACACTGAGATATTTGGCCATATTAGATTTGCAAAGATTGGCTCGAAAAAAACCATGACAGATTCTAAAAACCCCGTGCCTGAGGCTCAAAGAGCACAAAAGGAAACCCCTTTCTTCAGGTTAATAAGGAAAGTCCTGCACAGAAATGGTCTAAATAGTTGTCTATGATAAGAGTTTCAATTGTACCTTCATTTCCCAAGGATATTTTGCCATTTCCTCATCAGTGACAGGATATTTTCTGATCTGCAGGCAGCCAGAATAGCATGGAGGAGTTATTTTAGCATGACAGGCTAGCGTTGGCATGGGATTTATCTGATCCTCTTTTGTGGCAACGAGAAAATAGCCCATGTGCCCTAAATGCCATTTCTCAAGCTTGTCAGCAGGCTGGAGTAAAAACCATAATTAATGTGCTTTTTAAAGAGTAGCCTGGGAGAGCCAAACAATCGCAGTGGTGAGAGCTCCTTGTTGTCACTCTTCAAAATGCCATTGGAAGGAGCTGTCATGGAGACTTCTCTGCTCGTCAGCGTTTGGGGACAAACACGGCTGTGGCTCCTTTCAGATGTTGATGGAGGAGATAAAGCTTCTCTCAGCCCCCACAGGTTGTGGTGCTGCCCCCGAGCTTCTGGGAGCTGAGCTCAGACAGAACTGAGCCTAAACCAGCACCAGAATGGGGGAGCAGGATAAGGGAAATAGCTTTTAAGAGTTGCTCAGCATGGAGAAACTCACACTGATTTTTTAAATAGCCATTTAATAGCCATTAATGGTGTTTTTAATAGGCATTTCCTCTATGGTTTTATGAGTGTAACAGATTTTTATATATGTATATATATGGCCAAACCACAACAGCTCCATCCAAACAGCAGAGCTGAGCCTTGAGAATCCCTTCTTCTTCCTCTGTTTCACCCTTTATAAATGTACAAAGGCATTTTTCCCACTTTCTGTTTGATTTCTTACTTCCTTTTCCTTCGGGGGCACGTCCTGGTCAGGGGCTTCACCGGAGGAGGAGCAGCTGGTGGCAGTGTGACCCTCACAGGAGGGAATCCTTGGTAAAAGTGTCACCTCTTTATCTTTTCCCTTTCTCTAACAGGGTTTCCAAGGCAAGACCGGCCCTCCAGGCCCCCCTGGTGTCGTCGGCCCTCAGGTAAGAAGCAAATGCTCACCCTTGCACCAGCCTCTGCAACTGGTCCTCACTGGTTCAGCTGGAGCTGCTTGTGCAGCAGGGACTCCTTTCCCAGGGAAGGCAAAGCCTTGTCAGGTGGCTTTGAAATTCCTGAGGCAGGTGTGAAATCCCCCCCATGGCCCCAGCTCACCTTGCTGAGGGGTCGGGATGGGGTTTAGACAGACGTAAATGAGGTGGTTCCCGTGAACTCAGCACAACCACCCTGGTGTAAAACTGGTGTAAGGGAGAGAGATCAGCTGAAAAACATGACCCAGCTAAAAACCACAACCCAGCTAAAAGATCTTAAGCAGACAGGGAGTTAAATGAGATCTCCCCAGGGCTGTGCAGCTGCTGGTGGTCAGGGCAGAGCAAATGCCGGAGTGATGCCGGAGTGCTCTTCCATGTCACTGTGAGGAAAATCATCCCTCTTTAATCTGAAGTGCTGCCAGGTTCTGTCAGAGCTGGGCTGGTTTCCTTTCAGTCACCAAGAGCTCTGTGCAATGTGGGAACAACTTTCAGTGAGCCTACACTGAGTGCATGCTTTGGGTCGAGCCTTCTTCCCTGAACTGCTGAGGAGCAGCTCTTTAATTAGAAAGTAATTAATTTGTCCTCTTTAATGACAGCATAAAGTCCCTGATTTGTAAATTCCCTGATTAGGGGCCATTCCCTGGCGGCTGTGTCTGCCTTCTCAAGTGCAAATTAGGTTCTGTGGCAGTTTTGTGGGGCTCTGCTGGGCGTAGTTGCTGTGATCCGTGGCTGCTGAGCGAGCTCTGCGTGCTCGAAGTGGCTCCCTGCAGCAGGACATGAGTTACAGCCCTGTCCCCAAAGCCACCGGCGGTGGGTTTGTGCACGTGGCTTTTGTCCTCCTAAAAATGGGCGGCTGGGGAGCCCTCTGCGCTGGGCCTGAGGTGCCACTTGTCACCCTGAGTGCCCTCGGAGGGCACAGAGGCAGCCGGTAATTGCCACGGAGTACGAGCCTCATGCATTATTTATGCTCCATCCGAGCTGGAATCAGCAGGGTTGGAGAGTGCTTAGGAAGTTTTCAATTAAAAAGGAAAACCTAAGCATGATAGTTGGAGTGTTAACATCTCTTTTGTGTGGAATTTGCTCTCACTCCAGAGGTTCCCAGTGCCTCCAGTCTGCCAAGGGTGATGTTGACCACTTCCAGAACAAGGTCCCTGTAGATGCCAGAGGGTGAATCTCTCCAGGGATTGCTGGTGGCACTGAAAGGGCACCTCTCCCATCCCGTTGCAGCCCAAAGGACTAAACACACATCCTGCACTTTTTCCTTCCTCAGTTGTTCTGCCAATACCCACCCCATTTTCTCTGACTGGATTTTTCCAGGGTCCAACTGGTGAGACTGGGCCCATGGGTGAGCGGGGACATCCAGGCCCTCCAGGTCCCCCGGGTGAGCAAGGCCTTCCTGGCCTCACTGGAAAAGAAGGGACCAAGGTAGGGACTGCAATTCACCCTCCTCACTGCCTGTCCCTCCCTGGAGATGGGGAGGATGATTCAGGAAAGAAATGAAGCTTCTCCTTCGTCCCAGCTGGAGGCTGCCGAGATGAGCTGGGCCTCCATGGAATGTGCAGATCCTCAGCTCTTTATCCCTGTCCTTGCAGGGGGATCCTGGTCCCGCCGGCCTCCCAGGGAAGGACGGTCCCCCCGGATTGAGAGGATTCCCTGGAGAGCGAGGCCTCCCCGGCCCCATTGTGAGTAGAGGCTGCTGGCTCCCTCCAGCTGGAGGATTCCCAGCTGGTCCAGTTGTCCAGCCCCCACCTCCCCAAATGACTTTGTTTTCCTCCCTCCAGGGTTCACCAGGGCTGAAGGGCAACGAAGGTCCCCCAGGCCCTCCAGGCCCGGCCGTGAGTATCCCTGTCCTTGCAGGCAGCACCATTTACAAGCTTGGCAGGGCCAGGCAAGGGTTAGTCACAGCTCCAGGCTTTATCCCGATTTTCCTGACGACTCCCTGGATGTTCCTTTATTTTACAAGCCGCGCATGTAACAACTCCATAATTTTGTGGGGTCAGCTGTGGACGTACGTGACAGGCCGAGGGAACTGCAGGGCTTCAGGACATCCAGGATTTTGCTTCTAATCCACCTGCTTTCCCTCTGGAAGTTGTCTCCACTTGAGATCCATGCTCAGGGCCGCCCTCCTGGAAGGAAACATTCATCATCCAACCCTCCCTGCTGGCTGTGAAGTGGCTCATGCTCTTGTTCCAGGCTGTTAATGTGTCCCCAGGAACTGAGCTCTCTGCACCATCCAGAGGAGAATCCAGCCCTTCCAGGGATTTTAATTCAAAAAAAAACCCCAATCTGCAGGGCCCCTTAGGCTGGTGGTACCAGCTCTTCACGTGGCAGTTATCCCATCAAACGCGCACAAACATGGATGAGGAGCTTAGATTTCTCTCTGTCTGGGCACGGGTGAAGCTTGATACTGCAATTAATGTTCCTTTCCTCCTCCTCCTCCCAACAGGGCTCTCCTGGGGAGCGTGGTCCTGCAGGATCAGCTGGCCCTATAGGATTGCCAGGGAGACCTGGCCCCCAGGGACCTCCAGGACCTGCGGGTGAAAAGGGAGCTCCAGTAAGTACCAGTACAAAGATGAACAGTTGTGGGACAGCTGGAGATGTGTACAGGGGAGGGCTGAGCGTGGAACCAGTCCTTGTGGAGATTTAAATTTAAAAATAAAGAAGGAATGCAATTAGAAAGGAATTTTCTCGTCTTGAGCACATCAAACCACTGAACATCAGCTGCTCAAGTGGCCCCTTGGTGACACCCCTGCTATCAAGCATGGCTGTGACCCCAGGGACCGACGTCCTCGGGCAGCAAGAAGAGCTGGGGGCTGAAGAGGTGACACACAGCCAAGAGCTGGGGGCTGAACAGGTGACACACAGCCTGCAGTCACCTCCTGGTGACAAACAGCCAAAGGCCAGGCCTGTGGGCAGAGAGCTGAGCCAGCCCCAGCAGCAAAATGAGCCAGAGGTGGTTTTGGTGATGTCAGGCTGCGCTGGTGGAGGTTGATTGATATCAAAAATGTTTATCAGCCACATCTGCTGGTTTGTTTGAAACTCCAGCAGCTAATCCAGAGAGGAGAATTTCCTGGTGAATCAGCTTGAGGAACATCTGTCCTGCTGAGTACCTACACCATGTGTCAGTCAGGGGAGGCATGAATAGGCAATTCATGTGGCATCTAATTATTGAGAGGAGAGCACCCAGGATTCGGATGCAATTCAATTACACATGAGGAAACTGGAAAATATTCACTGTTCAGTCCCTGTAAACAAACAAATTTGATTGCAGGCTCCTGCTCGAAGGAGTACCAGTAGATGTTGAAGCAGAGATTGTTTTATTCACTTCAGGTGGTTTTATTTGTCCTGAATCTCAGGAGGGAGCTCGGGGCCTCCTGAGAACCTCCTTTAGTTGGGAGTCAGTCAGGGAGGGAGCAGCAGTGAGTGCTGGGGCAGCCAGGACCAGGATCAGCAAAAACTGGCTCGTGGGAGTAGAAATTACTTGGGGTCTTGTTCGTCATCCAGGCAGAGACGGCAGAGGGTTCAGATTAAATCAGATTATGTTGCTGTAGCAGTGGAATTGCAGCTGTGATCTGGGTATTCACTGTTTACATTTGTTTGTTCTTTTCATTATCCCTCAAGACAGAAGTTTTGCCGGTTTCAGACAAGGAGCACAGATGAAATATCAGCTGGAACCGGCTTTGCTGTTCCTGCCCATCCAGCCAGGAGTCATTAGCAGCTGAATAAAACCCTAATGGGCTGTAATGGCTCGGTTGGAGAGCTCTGTGCGTGACCCGCCTGTTTTTTTGCTTCCAGGGGGAGAAAGGCCCCCAAGGACCGGCTGGCCGGGATGGCATCCAGGGCCCCGTGGGACTGCCGGGCCCAGCAGGTCCTGTTGGACCTCCTGGAGAGGATGGAGACAAGGTGGGGACGGCTCCTGCTGCGTGGGGTCACTCTGGGAAGGAGCTGAGCCGTGCTGGCACCGTGGTGCATCCCACAGTTGGGCGGGGTGTGCTGTTGGAGGATGTGTATGGCCATCATTCCCTGAAATCCTGTTTGTCTCCCCCAGGCCTGTAGCACGTGCCTGCCCACAGATTCCCGGCCTCTCCAAATTCATTACCTTTGCCCCCTCTCTCATTAAGCCCCTCCGGAGTGGAGGATTCCCAGGAAACATCAGCTGGGACAAATCCCTCGTGGCTGCTAAAAGGGTCTGCAGAATGCGGCTTCCTGCATCTCACGGCAGCCGAGGAATTGTAGGGTGGGAAAGGGTTTGGCTGCACCTGGAGTGGCCAAATCTCTGGCATTATTCAGCACACTCTGGGGTGTCCCCGTGGGATTTGGGATCTTTGGGATGAGGATGCAGACACACGGGGCTGTTGCTGGGATGTTGAGATGTGGGAGTGGTGGGGAATTAACGTTGTCCCTTTGTTGCTGGCAGGGTGAGATCGGGGAGCCTGGGCAGAAGGGCAGCAAAGGTGACAAGGGGGAGCAGGTGAGTGGAGGGGACTCTGCTGCAGCTGCTTCTCTTGAGTGTGGTTCGTTGTGTGACTTGCTGGAAATAGAAAATGATACAAATTTAATTTCTTTCTAATGTTGATTCATCTTCTGTGCTTCATCAAATACCCACATGATGTAAAAAAAAAAAGTGAGTGCCTCAAGTGGGAGCCTCCAGCTCCCAGGAACACTGAGATATTTCCACATCACCCACTTAGCATGGAAATATCTGTGAAACATGAGCAATGTTGCCACCAAAGTTGGGTCTTTGGCTGAAATTCTGATTTAGTTGAAGATGTCCCTGCCCATGACAGAGGGGTTGGAGCAGGAGATCTTTAAAGGTCCCTTGCAACCCAAACCATCCTGTAATTCTGTGGTAATTCCAGTTCCACACCCTTTATGTGCTGCCCAGAGCCTGAGGAACAAGCGTTACCCATGAGTGTCTGGCTAGGGCTGAGTGCTGGGACGTGGCTTTGCTGCAGCCAAGATGTGTTCAGACGTGTCTGCTCTCCACTGGCACCAGGGCTGAGGGATGCTGGGGTGTCCAGGGAGACCTGACCCTGTTCTCCCTCTCTCTTTTGGGAATTAATGAAGTTTTAATGAAGACTGTGTTGAAGGAATCCACCTTTTCCAGGTGAATTTGGCACTCTGCTCCTAACACTGACTTTACATTTCTTTTGTGACAGGGTCCCCCAGGCCCCACCGGCCCGCAGGGTCCGATTGGTCAGCCTGGCCCAGCTGTGAGTATTGCCCCCTATTAGCAGAAATCCCTTTTTTTCCAAAAAAAAACCTCCTGGGAAGCACTGGAATGATTCCTGCCTGGCACTGCTGCTGCCCAACAGGAGCCAGGCATCACCTCTGGCTGCAGCAGGGGGTGGTGGGATGGGGTTTGTGTGACCCCATGTCTGAGCTGGGCTCATCAGACCCTTTCCTTGTAGGGAGCTGATGGAGAGCCCGGGCCCCGAGGACAGCAAGGCCTCTTTGGTCAGAAAGGTGACGAAGGACCCCGAGGTTTCCCTGGTCCCCCCGGCCCCGTGGGCTTGCAGGTAATTTGCAGCATCCAGGAGAGGGCTTAGCTGGGGCTCACCTGAGATGTTCACAGGTAAAACTCATCCTCTCCACCTCCACAGGGCCTGCCTGGACCGCCTGGGGAGAAGGGAGAAACAGGAGACGTTGGGCAGATGGTAAGGGGCTTCCATATTTCTTTTTTCCTCACTGACATTGCTCTGAGAAACCCGTCTGACATTTGTCCCCTCTTTCTTTCAGGGTCCACCAGGCCCACCAGGACCCAGAGGTCCATCTGGGCCACCAGGAGCAGACGGTCCACAGGGTCCTCCTGGGGGAATAGGAAATCCTGGTGCAGTAGGAGAGAAGGTAAAGCGCCCGCACAAGCCTGAGGCAGGAGCTTGCTGCAGCCCTCGTGCAGTGGCTTTGCTGTGCCAGCAGAAACCTCATCCCCCTGCAGAAATGTGAATATTTCCATCCTCTTTTTCCCCCTGCAGGGTGAACCTGGGGAATCTGGTGAGCCTGGTCTCCCTGGCGAGGTTGGCCTCCCGGTAAGTGCCCCGTGGGAGCAGCGTGGATGTGCTGGAGAGCTGTGGATGTGGAGGGGCAGCAGGGACTGAACCAGCCCTGTCCTGGATTTTGGGCATTGATGACACATTGCCACGTTCCTGGGTATTTATAGGATCACGTTTAGTCACTCAATCTGGGCTGCCCACGGCTGAACACCATGAGCACCACTCAGTCCTTGTGGGAAGGGACTGTTAAATCATGTCCTTGTGTTTGGAGACACAAATAGAGCTTCTTGCTCAGAATTGATTAAAGGAGAATTAGAGATCTGTAAGGTTTTTCTTCCTGGATAATAAAAGCTTTTTTCCTTTACAGGGCCCTAAAGGTGAAAGAGGTGAAAAGGGGGAAGCAGGTCCCTCTGGTGCTGCCGGTCCACCCGGCCCCAAAGGCCCACCAGGTGATGATGGCCCCAAAGGCAGCCCTGTAAGTACCCCCTCAGTCTTTCCTTACCTTACCCAGCAGAGATTTCTGCATGAAAAGATGTTTTCCAGAGATATCTGTGGAAATCTGAAATAGTTTCCCAGCCACAAAATTGCTACTCTGGTGATCCATGATCTCAGCCCCCTTCTTTAGGGTGCTGATGAGGGAAAGACCCTGCTGTCCCATATTTCCCAGAAATACTGGAATTATCAGTGCTTTTTGCAGACTATCAGGAATCTCACCCCACGGAGAGGAGCTGCAGCAGGGTTGCTTTGTGTTTATGGCTTTCCAAGGTCTTCTGCACCAGAGCAGAGCTTCCACAACAGGACCAAGGAGATTTATTGGATTTGGGAGCTGTACCTTTACACCCAGGCCACAAATTTCTGTAGCTGTGGTGGAGCCAGTGGAGCTCTGCTGATTTACACCAGGTGACAGTGGTACAGAGTTTATCTTGCAGGCTCCTCTGATGCTTGAAATTGATGATGAGATGAGGCAGGATGGCACAAAGCAGCAGGGGTTTAGTCATCCCTCCTAACAGATGGGATTTGGGATATCTGTGATGGGTTGCAGGCTGTGCCTGGAATCATGTGAAGCACCCAACAGACATTGTATGGGGAAGAATGGAGAAGTGTTTCAGGCATTAAATGCTCTGAGAGGCTCCTCCTGTGACAAATGTCACACATTTGCAAAGCAAAACCTTCTGACCTGCACATTCCCAATGCTGGGAGGATTCTGCTCTCACCCGGCCCGTGGATTTCTGAAAAACTGGGATGGAAGTCCCAGCGTTGCCTTTGGAGCTCTGGTGGTCAGGATGCAGATCTGGACTGGCTGGGACAGGGTGAAAACATCACAGCTGCAAAGATGGGATGTGGTGTGGGGTTGTGTTCGTAGGAATTGGGATTTTACTCCATAGGGCGACTCCTCGTGTTGCCACTGGTGCTCTCCAGGTGCAACAGCTCTGACTTGGGAATATTCTTCTCTCTTTGCAGGGTCCTGTTGGTTTCCCTGGTGACCCTGGTCCTCCTGGAGAGCCTGGCCCAGCTGTAAGTGTTGGTTTCACAGAGCTTCCTCCTCCTGCTGTGGTGAAACTCAGCTGTGCTGCTCATTCCCAGCAGCTCCCCTGGCATTTGCTCTGCTCAACTCCATTCACACCCTAAAAACACCTCCTTGTTCCCTTTTGCCTCCTTTTTAGGGTCAAGATGGTCCCCCTGGTGACAAAGGTGATGATGGTGAACCTGGACAGACCGTGAGTACCTGGAGAGATGAGAGCTGTTCCCCACAGTGCCCGTGGCTCTGTGTCAGCTCCAGGGACACTGAGCCTCTCATTCCCACCAGAATCTCCCAGTGGGAATTGCCCACTGAGGACCTCATTCCCTCCTGTCTGTGTTATCCCTCCCTCCATCCATCCATCCCCCCACTCCTCCCTCCATCCACTCCTCCATCCATCCATCCCTCCCTCTATCCCCCCATCCATCCATCCATCCACCCATCCATCACCCCATCCATCCCCCGTCCAGACTTAGCACCACATCCCAAAAGCATAAATTATCTCCTGGAAAAACACCATCCAAGCCTTTGATTTCAGCTTTTCCCTGCCTTCCGGCGTTCCGTGCTGGGAAGGGCTAAAACAGGATCCCACCTGCACCCCGAGGAGGTGTTGGCTGGGAGCTCTCCCACAAACTCCAGAGCCTGACTCAGGTTTTCCTGCTCATTCCCACATCCCGTGGTGCACTCATGGCTTGTTCCCCTCCCCTCTCTCCCTGCAGGGTTCCCCTGGGCCCACGGGAGAGCCAGGCCCCTCCGGACCCCCAGGAAAAAGGGTGAGTTGGTTGTTTAGGAGCATTTTTCCAAATGTATTTCTATTAACTTCTTAAAACTCATGTTGTTACTGAGCCTACAATAAATGCTGTGTAAATACTGTGTAAAATATGTGATAATTAAAAAAAATAAAATGGTGCACCACCCACAGCCTTTGGAAATGGATGGGAAGCTGCCAGGCGAATCCCATGGATTTCTTTTTTAAAGATGTTAACAGCCCAAAGAAAATCCAAGGATGAGGTGCCCCTGCTCTTCCTGCCTTGCTGGCAGAACCCAGGGATTCATTTAGCAAGGAGCTAATTTAAAAAGCTTCTCAGAGAGATTTGTCTCCATTTTGTCTCCTTCCCTGGGGCTGGAGCGTCGTTTTGCTAATTCCAACGGAGCATTGCAGATCAGCGGGATCTAATTGTGTTTTCCATCTATTCTGGGCTTTCTTTAGGGCCCTCCTGGTCCAGCTGGTCCCGAAGGAAGGCAAGGAGAGAAGGGAGCCAAGGTAAGAGCTGAATGGGATTTCACTTCGGCTGTGTCCTTGGTATTCCGAGAGGATCTCCCTCTGCCAAGGCAGGGAGTTGATTTTGCTGCGTGTTACAACAAATTAGCCTGAATTTGGGGGCACTGGCCTCAAATCTGAGCTTATGTTTCAGCCCTTAACGAGCTCTGTGGAGATAATTAGGGCTTGGTAAGGTCACGGGAATGTTTTCCTTCGTTTGAAACACCCCAGTGCTGTATTTGGCAATTTAATGTGCTGTAAATAACGGGGTGTGCACGGCCCCGTGTCCTTTCCCAGGGCAAACACAGCATTAATGGGCCAGGATGGTTTTGGGGGGGAAATGGAGATGAGATTGGGAATTACAGATCCCATTGTGGCAGCACAGGGGAGGGAGGATGGATGTCCCTGAACCCAGGAGAGCTCAGAGCCAAAGGGTGGTTCCTGCTGAAATTCAGGCAAGGCTGGAAACTGAAGGAGTTTGGAGAGTGCCCGAGGTGGAGGGAGCAGCAGGAAAATCAAGGAGCAGAAAGTTTCATGTGCTTTGCATGGATCTGCATCCACTCTGTGACGTTCTGGCACCATCTCACAAACTCATCTGATGTCCCAAAACAACATCCTGCCTCTTCATCCAGGGGGAAGCTGGTTTGGAAGGACCTCCTGGGAAGACTGGGCCCATTGGTCCCCAAGGTGCTCCAGGGAAGCCCGGCCCCGATGGCCTTCGTGGGATTCCTGGTCCAGTTGTGAGTATTCCCAGTCTGAGAAAGCTTCTGGGCAGGTTGTTCCTGTATCCCACCTGGAAAAAGGCCTGGAAGATGCCTTTTCCCAGTGTTCTGTCCATGCTGGAATGCCTGACAGCAGATAAAATGTATTTCGTGGAAATAATGGAATGGTGAATATCATCTCCCACATGTTTCATTGGAGTCTTGGGTCTTCAGCCACTCTCCAGGAGTGATTTTTCCATGACCCACAAAGTCCCTTTTCCAGCAGAGATTTGAGCATGGAAGGAACGTAAATCCTTCTGCCTTTGCCATCTGTGAAAAGCCAGGGCAGACATTGCCTGGCACAGGTGAATAATCAGAATATTCCCAGCTGGGAGCACTGCTGTCACTGGGAATGAGGGAATTGCACTGTTTTCCAGGGTGAACAAGGTCTCCCGGGATCCCCTGGCCCAGATGGTCCTCCAGGCCCAATGGTATGTCCAGAGCATCCAATTCCATGAGTTTCTGACGTGGATGAATGAGTGTGCCATGAACTCATTCCCTCTTTTGTGTTCCCCCTGTCTCCCAAAGGGCCCTCCCGGTTTGCCTGGTCTGAAAGGAGACTCTGGTCCTAAAGGGGAGAAGGTGAGAATCCACACAGGATCCCATTCCTGATCCCTGGTGGGGTGTGGGGGGACAAATGTCACTGCAGAGGGGTCCTGCAGCTGGCAGGACAAGGCTGGGGAGTGTCAGCAGCCCCAGTGACAGCTTCAGAGGAGAGATGGAGCGCTCTGAGTGTGCCCCCAGGAGCTGTGCTGTGGGTCAGTGCGGGGATGCAGAGCCCTGGCCCGTTGTAGGGTGTGATTCTCCACCCTATAACCATTTCTGCTCTCTATATATATTTCTCTAAGCCCAGGGAATGAGCAGCTGCTCCAGTGCAGAGGTTCTTTCTATATTTGTAGCATTTTCTGCTGCAAAAATCTCCTGTTTTGCTCCACTCTGCCACTTCCACGTGTCAGGGATTGCTACAAACTCCTCTCTCACCTCGCTCGGACATTTGGGGTTGGATCTAGAGATGTCTTTGCTCTGTCCAGTCAGAAATCCTAATTAACAGCTGCTGTTTTCCTCTAGGGTCACCCAGGTTTAATTGGTCTTATTGGCCCGCCGGGAGAGCAGGGAGAAAAGGGTGACAGAGGTCTCCCAGGCCCCCAGGGCTCAGCAGGACCCAAAGGAGAGCAGGTAAATATTCCATAAAACCTTCGTGGAATGTGCTTTGGAGCACTGCACCCTCGAGGAGGTGCAGCACAGCAGAGATGGGCAGCCCTGGCAGGAGATCCTTGCCAGCTTTTGAGGGATATTTTCTGTGTTAATGTGGTTTATTCTACGTGTGAAATATGGATCTGCCCCAAAATGACCCATTTTTGTGGGAAGCAGATCCTCAAGGGTCATATGAAAGAGTTGAATAGACTTGGGAGGGATGGTGCTATTAAATATTCATCTGAAGGACTGATTTTTAAAAGTGTGAGCCTAAATGAGACAGGAGGTTCCTTATCCATGCTCTTGTCTGGATTTAAAAACCAGTTAAAGCTCCAGACTGGAATGGAATCCTCCAAAACTGGCTGAGCAGGGGTTGGATGTGTGGTTTTAGGCCAGAATTGCTGATCAATATTGTTCTGTTGTTCTCTTTTAGGGTATCACAGGTCCTTCTGGACCCATCGGACCTCCAGGACCCCCAGGATTACCGGTAGGTGACAAGGAATGATCTTGGAATTCCTTGGGAGCTGCACAGGTCCTCAGGAGCCACTTTGGTGCTCCCAGGAATGCCCAGCACAGCCCTGGCTGTTGGTCACAATTAAAAACACTTGGATGAATTCCAGGAGTGCTGGAAGTGATGTGGGAGATGGGCACAGGGAAATCATCCCACCCTCCTTCCCTCCCCCTTTTCTTTTGGAATATCTACAATCCCACAGTGATTTCTTGCCCTTTTTGCTGGTTTTTATCACTTTTTTGGATGCCCAAAGGCCTCATGCTCCACCCTGGGGTGCCCAGCTGGGTGTCCCGAGCACGGAGCTGGGATCAGCCCCACGTTCCAGGAATCACCCAGCAGCTTTCCCAGTCCCCACTGGGGCAGGAGCGTGGAGCACAGATTGCTCTGACACAAATGCTTTTTTGTTGGCAAATAAAAGCAACACCCAGCTCCAGTGGATGGGGAGAATGGAAATAGGGAGGGAATTTTAAAAAAAATTCCCAATCTGTGCGAGGAGAGCCTGAATTCCCTGCTTGGAAATCAACTGACTCCTTTCTGTGTTTGTCTCTCCACAGGGTCCACCTGGTCCCAAAGGTGCTAAAGGCTCATCAGTGAGTACAGACACGGCTAAAGGAAGAGGGAGAGGGGTTTTTAATGAGTGTAGGACACGCTGGGACTCCCCTCATCAGTGGAATTAAGAGAGGGCTTAGCAAACTCTGCCTTTCCAGGCTGCCTAAGCCCGGGAGTGATAATTGGGAAAGGTTTGTGTGCCACCACTGCGCTTCCCTGAGGAGCAGAGCAGCAGAGATCACAAGGAGCAATCCAGTGCTTAGTCCTGAGGAGAAAAGCTGCTGCTGGAGAGTGCAGGGGATTAAAAATAGCCCATGGAAAGCGGGAGGTGGGAAGCTGGGAAGGGAAGAACTCGGTGAGAAATGAGACTCTGGAACTTTGTGGCACAGGCCTCCTGTGCAGGCAGCTAAAAATTCCTCTTTTGGGCAACTTCTTAGTGTCTTTTTGCCATCCAGAAGTCGATGTTTTATTAATTTGAAGATTTTATTTGACTTGTAAAACTTGGATTGGTTGGGAGAGGGAGAGATTTTAGGCATTTTATGCATTCTGTAGGAAGCAGAAGAAAAATTTGACTGTAACTCCAGGTGTTTGATCTTCTCTTTTACCTAAACACCAAAAATAACCAAAAATGCCTTTTTCTGGGGGGGAGGTGGATACAGGGAGACTCCTCTTGTGTGCCTGAAGGGACAAAAACGAAGCTTTAGCCACAGTTTTACTGTTTGGGATGTGATAAAAATAACAGGTGAATTCTCCTGAGTAACTCCTGATTTTCCCTTGTTTTTCCACGCAGGGTCCCACAGGTCCAAAGGGTGAATCAGGTCTTCCTGGGCCCCCAGGGCCTCCTGTAAGTAGAACCCATAAGGTGAAGCATGAAACGAGGTTCAGACTTTATGGATGCTGGAATTTGGGAAGCAGAAAACCTCTGGACAAAGATTCCTTGGCAATCCTAGCAATGGCCTGGAATCTCTTGGAGACACTGGGGGAGAAAGCAGGGTGGGAAGGGGAGGAGTTGTTAATGGGAAGAGGACAAGGGAAGGTGGAAAATGCTCAATCCTCAGGTTTTATCAGCACCATCCGTGGGTGTTTTCCACATCCAATGCGTATTTTGGGACGTTGCTGCTTTGTCCATCTCCTGTATCCTTTTCCCAATGGAATGAGAAGTCGTTCCTGGTTTTTCCCCCACTCATCAGGGTCCTCCTGGAGAAGTCATCCAGCCCCTGCCCATCCAGGCTTCCAAGAGGACCAGGAGGAACATCGATGCCAGCCAGCTGCTGGACGACGGGAACGCCGACAACTACATGGACTATGCCGACGGCATGGAGGAGATCTTTGGCTCCCTGAATTCCTTGAAACTGGAAATTGAGCAGATGAAGCATCCCTTGGGCACTCAGCACAACCCTGCAAGGACCTGCAAGGACCTGCAGCTCTGCCACCCTGATTTCCCAGACGGTGTGTCCCGGGAGAGAGGGAATGTGGGGAGTTCTGGGAGGTTTCCAGCTGCACACAGAAGTGAGGGCGGGAAGAGGAGTAATTTGGGGAGTCCGTGGGGAATGTGGCTGGTGGAGAAGGGATATGCAGAGTTGGACTGGATATCATTGGGCAGCCCTTCCAGCTGAAATGTTCTGTTCTAAAAGTGGGGATATGGGATGAAAAATCTTCTTCAGCTGGCACCAGAACGTGACCAGTTCTCAAAAAAACTACATATAAATAATGGCCCACGAGAGAGGAAAGATCCCAGGTGAGGAGGTTGCTGAAGTGCTCTCTGTCCTGATCCTTTCTTCCCTTCTCTCCCCTCATCCAGGTGAATACTGGGTGGATCCCAACCAAGGATGTTCCAGGGACTCTTTCAAAGTTTACTGTAATTTCACGGCTGGTGGAGAGACCTGCATCTTCCCTGATAAGAAATCTGAAGGAGTAAGTCCACAGCACCTTTGCCTTCCCCCTCTATCCTGGTGAGAGGTGGTTTCCTGATATGAATATTCATAGGCAGCCAGTTTCAGGAGGATTGAACAGCAGCAAGGAGGGATCAAAGATCCAGAACGTTCCTTTGTTACACAACATTACCTTCTAAAATAATACAAAGAGAAAGTCAGATTTAAACTGGGATTTGGGACAAACCTCTGATGATTTCCCAGGCATCATAAATGCAAAAACCTTAATTTTTTGAACCGTGCTGTCCAAGGCAGGGGTGTGTGTCAGTGCAGGAACTGGGAGCTCTGTGTAACTCATTCCTGGTGTCCCCTCCCACAGCCCTGCTCCACTGCCTGCATGCCCAAGCAGCACTGATTCCCCTCCCCTCCCTGTGTCTCCAGGCAGAGCAGATCAATGTTTACCTCCTGTCATTTTTCCTGCTGTTTCTTGTGGGTAAATGATCCTCAATGATTGCAAGGAGGCTCCGAGCTCTCCCTGGCTGATGAAGTTATTTGTGTCATGATGCTCTCAGCTCAGCCATACCCATCATTTTTGTCCTGTATCCCTGCACTCTGTTTTCCAGAGCTGCTCTTCCCGCTGCCTGGGGACCAGCTCTGGCACTGGCCAAGCAGAAACACAACTATTCAGCCTGGGGGAGCTGTGCCAGTGTCACAGTTGTGCTCCAGCTGTGACAGAGCGGAGCCGTTCTCCTGCTGAATTGCATCCACCAGAAATGTGTGTCAGCACAGGACAAATCCCACGGGACATAAATCCTCCCTGAGTTTTTCTTGGGGCTGTTTAAAGAGGAGATGGATTTCCTCTTCCTTTGCATGGCTGCGCTGTGTTTCTCCTCAAAATGTGACAGCTCAAAAAGCAGAGTCTGGCCGTGATCTTGCAGGGGCTCGAGCTCCTGCTGGGCTGGTTCTGCGAGGGGCTCTGTGGAGCTGCAGCGCTCCTCAAATACAAATTCAGTGCTGGGATCTGTAAGGAAAAGCTTCTCCCATCCAGAGGGATACAAGCAGCCACCACCCCAGCCCTGGGTGGGTGGCTGAGTGGGTTTGGGGTGAGCCACAGCAGAGTTTCAGCCGTGGCTCCTCTCAGCTCATCCCTCACGCAGCACAAACACTCGGATTTGCTCTGCAGTTCACGTCCTGCCAAGGGAAGGACAATCCCCAGGCACCTGCAGCTGGGCTGTTGTTTTTGGAGAGATTTACAGCACAAATGAGGGGGATGTGGGAGGCTGAGGGAGCAGCCACGCTCCTTCCTTGTGCTCTGACTCAAAAAAAGCTGCTTCAGCTGCTGAGCAGGGGCTGCCTTAGGGATGCTCTGATGGCTGATTGCTTGTCCAGCTCACCCCCTGTGTCACTCTGGGGACCTGGAGCTCCATCCCGATTGTCCAGCACCGTCTGTGCTGCACCTCAAACACAGCAGGCAGGCAGAGGCTTCTCCTTAATCACATCCTTTGCCTTTCCCAGCCCCACAGCACCTGGATTTGGCATTAGAGAGGCACCAGGCTTCTCCAGCACCAGCACTGCCCTCCACACGAAGATCGATGCACCTTTTCCCATCCATGCTTCATTCTTCCGTCTCTGTCTTTACTTTTAATTTTCCTGCCACTGCTGGATTTGCATCCCAAGTTTCGAGGAGGCAGAGATAGCCCTTAGCAAAGGAGGCTGGTGCCAGAGCAGCACCACTCCATCTCCTCTGCTTCAGACCCACCTCCTGCTCTCATTACTGATGCATAAAGATTTAAAAAACCATTTGAAAGCAAGTTGGGCAGTTTCAGTAGGACATGCAGACTCTGGAATGAATGTAACCTTTTTAATTTTGATTTTTTTTTTTTTTCTTTCTCTCTTCCCTCCTTGCCGTCCACAAACTAGGCTAGAATCACTTCCTGGCCCAAGGAAAACCCAGGCTCGTGGTTCAGTGAATTCAAGCGCGGTAAACTGGTAAGAAGCATCCTGGTGCTTTCTGTTTCCTTTAACCCCCTGTCATATTTTACAGAGTAAAATGGCTCGTTGGCCCAAAGAACAGCCTTCCACATGGTATAGTCAATACAAGCGGGGGTCCTTGGTAAGTGGCTAACCCTGGCCCTGAATCAGAGCTTGTCACCTGCTTTGGTATGGCCACGCTGCTGCCCTCTGCATGCTGGACTAATCCCCCTCCCAGGCACACGGAAACGTTTAAGGTGGAATCCTGAGAGAGACCCCTGGAGGTGCTTCATTCCACTCTGCCTGACTGGGAACTTGGGAGCAGGGGCTGAGCTTTGCCCTGTGTTAGAAGGGGCCACAGGGATGTCCTGGGGGACCCTGGGGCAGGTTTGTGTTCACAGAGCTCTGCAGGAGTGCTCCACCCTACAAGGAGCGCTCCACCCTACAAGGAGCGCTCCACCCCACAGGGAGAGCTGTTGCTGTCTCCTCATCAGTCCCCATTTTGGGTGTCCCCATGTTGCTGTGCCCCAGCAGTGTAGCCTTACCCCAAGAGCTGAGGGATCCCTAAAATGATGCTCCAGCCCAGAGTTGGGCACGGTGCTGTCCCTCAGGGGGGATCTGCACATCTCTGGCCTCTCTAGGACGGGTTTTCCCCAGAGGATGGGTTTTGTCTCCCATATGGAGATGAACCACAGCAGGGACGCCCATGCTGCCCCCATAGCTTGGGAGACACAAAGTCATTTATTTAAAGGAAGATTTCCAGCCAAGCCTGGTGGAAAGGAATTTGACTGAGTCACAATTAAGGATTTTTTCAAGGGGGAAGAGCTGTTTTAAGGTCAAGCAACGTTTGATGTCAGCAAGACACAAACCAGGAAAAGCTCTGGTTTCCTGTCCTGTAACAGGATATCCACGTTGTGGGGAGATCACTCCCACAGAGTGGGATGGGCAGGGATGTCACATTGGTGTCTTCAGCCACAGAAATGTCCCCTGGGTGTATCAGTCCCTGTGGAATTAGCGGGGTGCACGTAACGAGCTCAGTCAAACCAGGAGAATTCGGGAGCGGGCAAATATTCCACGGATAAAACCAACCTGCCCAGAGGCAGGAGATGCTCTGCTGTGTCCCACTGAGCTGTCCCCTCTCCCTACAGGGCAGGGGGTTCCTGCAGTGCCCCAACTTCCACCTTAAAGGGCAAACAACCCAGCCCCTGCGTTGTTTCCCACATCTGCCGCATTCCATCGCCACTAAAACACATTTTGCTCTGATTCCGCCCTCGAGGAGGACACGGCTTCTGTGGCTTCTGTGCATCATCAAACCAGGCTGCAAAGCCGAGGCTTCAGCCTCGAGGCTCCTTGGAGGGCAGCTACTCATAGCTCAATTACAGAGCACTTCATCAGTTAATGTTCCGAGTACCTCCACTTCTCCATCTCCCCTGCTTCTCTTTTTCCCAGCTCTGTTAGAGGCTCAGTTGCCAGCCTAGAGCTTAGGGCTTGTTCTTTATTTAGATAAAAACATTTCTGATGCTACTCAGAGCTCTTTGTTCCATCTTTTTGTGTTGTCGTTTTCTTGCTTTTGTTTTGGTTTTTTTTTTTTTTTTTCTTTTTACCTGTCCTACTATTTCTATCTGGAAAAATAAAAAAGCCACCAGTATGTGGAAGATCTCCCTAAGCAAACCACAGAACAGTCAAACACACAGGCCATGGAAGTTTTATTTATTTATTTATTTTAAGATTAGCTCTGATTTTGCCTCAGTCAGTACTTGGAACCATGAGTTTGGTAAATTAAGGAGGCTTTTGCCTGATAGATCCAAGATCAGCTGAAATTTGTGTGTGGATGGGCAGAATGAAAAGGAGTTTCGGTTCCCCTCTGGGTGCAGCTCTGCCCCTGTTACTCCCTGGAGAAGGTCCCTGGTGTCTGGAGGGGCTGAGCCCACAGGGAACCCCAAAGCTGAAGGGAAGATTTCCAGTGCTCTCAGGGGCTCCATATAAATCCTGGGATTGCACAGCTGGGAAGCTGCTGCCCTTCTTCTGGAGACACCTGAAGTAAGAGGGATGCAGTAAATATGAAATACAACCCAAGCAGCTGGGTTTGATGCTCCCACAGCAGCATTAATCAATGCCACAGAGCACTTGGAGCCAATTCCTTACCTTTCCTTTCGGGATGCAGCCGAGCTGTGTTCAGAGGGATAAGAGGCTTGCAGATGTTTTCTCTGCTTCCCTTCTGTGTGCCTTACACACAATTCCCAGCAGCTCTAACGAGGCCTGCCTCCCATCCCATCCCATCCCATCCCATCCCATCCCATCCCATCCCATCCCATCCCATCCCATCCCATCCCGTTATCCCTCCCAGCCATATGGCACCTGCCAGCACAGAGAAAAGAGGAAAGGATTGAATTTTCCCAAAACTGAGCGAACATTGTGCACACAACCAGCTCCCAGTGGCTCCAGCTGCAGAGCTGGGACAGGGCTTCACAAAATCGGCAGAGGCTGAACCAACAAAAAACCCTTTAAGAAGCAGCCAGGCTTCAAAGCAAGCAATGATTTGAAATAAAACCAAACAAGAGAAGGTCCTGCAGATCAGGAGGGCCACACTGGGTGAGTGACAAGGTCTTGGCATTTTTTGTCCCCTTCCTTCCACGTGCTGGTGGTTTTCTGGTAGCTCCTCCTGGCATGCATAGCTCTCTCCTGGTCAGTCACATTTAACTCTCAGGAGGACAGTGCAGCAGCATCCTGACAACCGGTTGGTATCTTTATTTATTTGGATTATCTCTTTTTAAGTCAGTGGTTTTATTGTGGTTATGAATGTCTTCTACTGTTTGCAGCCTGCAGCACAACTCGAGGGTTCGTGGTACCTGGAGGAAATCCACGCTGGTTGGGTGCCTGCGTTTTTCTCCTGGTTGTTTCTAAAGAAACCCTTAGTCCATCTAGGGCAGTAGCTTGGAGATGCCACCTCAAGCACAGCCAGTTCATCCCTGCAAAAACTCATTTTGTGGGCCATGAAAGTCCCACAAAGTCCTGAATCCCCCGAGTGCTGGGATTGGGTTTCAGTAAATTCTCTTTTGTGGGAATACGTTCTCCTGCACGGGAGAAAAAGGAGCCTGGTGGGCAGAATGGAGCAAATCCCAGTGTGCAGGAGCAGCAAATCCATTTTCCCTTAACCTGAGTGTAGCTTTTCCAACCAGGGAGCCCCCAGTCCTTATCAGCAGGGCCAGGATTGCTGCAGAGGGAGTGCAAAGGTTCCTTCAAACCCCAGTGCTTGGTACCCAGGAAAAATGGATTGGGAACACCCCAGGGCATGCAGGACAAAACACCTCCAGCAGGCAGAAATTCGTGTCAGACAGGACAGGAAATAAAGCCCTGAACCCTCAGAGGAATTTGCTTTCTCTCCTTTTCAAAACCTGGAGAAATAGTCTCAATATTGGCTTAAACCTGAGACATATCCCCAAATTTCCACCCTCTTGCAACCAGGGCTGAAACCCCCTTGCCTTTTTTTTTTTTCCTGTCCTCCTTAGGTTTAATTTTTTTGCTCACACCCTGACCCCATCCAGCAAGAGAACAAAAAGTTCCTGGGGGAGCAGAGCAGAGTAGCAGGAGCAGTGTGTGCTGGTGACACTGGTGTCCCTCAGAGCTCCCCCAGCTCAGGAGCAGTGTGTACTGGTGGTACTGGTGTCCCTCAGAGCTCCCCCAGCTCAGGAGCAGTGTGTGCTGGTGACACCGGTGTCCCTCAGAGCTCCCAGCTCAGGAGCAGTGTGTGCTGGTGACACCGGTGTCCCTCAGAGCTCCCAGCTCAGGAGCAGTGTGTGCTGGTGACACCGGTGTCCCTCAGAGCTCCCCCAGCTCAGGAGCAGTGTGTACTGGTGGTACTGGTGTTCCTCAGAGCTCCCCCAGCTCAGGAGCAGTGTGTGCTGGTGACACTGGTGTCCCTCAGAGCTCCCAGCTCAGGAGCAGTGTGTGCTGGTGGTACTGGTGTCCCTCAGAGCTCCCCCAGCTCAGGAGCAGTGTGTGCTGGTGACACTGGTGTCCCTCAGAGCCCCTGGCCGTGTTTCCCTGCCCCTCACTGCCCAGTGTTGTCCCTTCTCCGCCTCCCCCAGCTCTCCTACGTGGACTCGGACGGGAACCCCATCGGGGTGGTGCAGATGACCTTCCTGCGTCTCCTGAGCGCCTCGGCCCACCAGAACATCACCTACAACTGCTACCAGTCCGTGGCCTGGCACGATGCCACCACCAACAGCTACGACAAGGCCATCCGCTTCCTGGGCTCCAACGACGAGGAGATGTCCTACGACAACAACCCCTACATCCGAGCCGCCCTCGACGGCTGCGCGGTACGTGGGCGCTCCTGGCCTTGGGCACACCTTGGGGATGCCTTGGGGACGCTTCTGCCCCCTCCTCTGCTTGTCCAGCACCATCTTCCCCAGAGCAGATCACCCCCAAATCTCCTGTGGTTGGTGCAGTTGGCGTGAGGGTTGTCCTCAGCACGGGAGACATCAATTCGTTCTTCCCTAAGTTGGAAATAAATGATTCCGTGGGAATCCATGATCCTGCTCGAAGTCAGGGGAAGCTGCAGCACCTCCAGGAGTCAAATTAATCTGATTAATCCAATTAACCTGCCTAAAAATGCTGCTTGCTTTTAAAAGCCTCTCTGTGCCTTTGCTCTCACCCAATTCCTCACACGGGGAGAGGCGAGCGATGGCACCCAGTTGGGTATGAAATTTGCAGGGTTTGATAAGAATCTCTTTCACAGCTTCCAGGAAATCTTGGAGGCACAGCAGGAAGGGTTTGGTTGGAATTTTTGTTTGTGCAGCCCCAGGAAGGCTCTGGGCTGTGCTGCTCGTGGGGGGGTGCACGAGCACAGCTACAACTTCCAAAGGTGCCCCTTTTCTTCTAACTTCTCTTGGATGCTTGATTTGGCTTTAAACTCTGAAAAATCTGCCCTCAGGAGATAAAAATTTGGCAAAGCAGGTGCTGCCTGCATTTATTTTGAGCCCCAGCTTGCTGGTGTAAAAACATGCATAATTCCCACCCTCTGGAACTGCAGCACTTGGAGCCCACAGGACAGAAAGATTGAGATGTTTGACAGGAAAAGCTCCCCACGTAATTCGAGATCGAAACGCTTCTGTTCTGGCACGAACAGATTTTTTACTGATGGAGCAATGAGGAAAATCAGATTAGAACTTTTAACACATTCCTGGAGAGGGAAAGGGCATCCATCCCCTTCTGGGAACACTCGGGAGAAGTTTATCCTCGAGTTCTTCGTGTCTCCTGCTGACACAACATCCCTGGGGAAAAGGGCCTTCCCCTCACTTTTCCTTCTGGATCTCAGGGCTGCTGGAGGACCACGTGTTGCACATTTTAAGGTGGATGAGCCTCCTGAAAACCTCTGTCTTTTAGGCAGATAAATTGGATTAATCTGCTACCCTGGCCGACTGTGCTGCCCAAAGCACAGGCAGGATATCTGAGATTTATTGATTTAAAGTAGTTTGGGGTTTACAATAGATTCTCTACATTAAAGGTGATTTTAATCTGACTCTCAGACCCATAAAAAGGCCGTTAGAAATTTGGAGAACTCCACCAGGACTTGAGAGATGCTTTTACTTCTTTTGTGGGAGTGAGTGCTACACCCCATTCACGTGTTGGGCTCGGCTGTGCTGCCTTACTGATTGGACTGGATGATCCTAAAGGTCTTTTCCATCCTAAATGATTCCAGGATTGAGCCCTACCCTGTGGAAGTGAGGTTGGGCTGCCCCACACGGTGCTGCCACAGAGGTCCTGCTGTAGTGGGGAGGATGCTGAAGCCAGAGGAGCTCCAGGGCTGATGTTCATCCCATTGCTTGAATGTGTTTTTCCTGAACTTCAGCCCTTTCCCAGCAGCTGTGCTCCAGCCTGTTCTTCCGAGACACACAAATCACAGGGAAAGGCAGAGCCCAAAGCTGCTCCATAAATTCTCTTGTTTGTGCAGCTTTGTTCGCCCTCGGGGGCACTTCTGCTCCTCTAATAATTATTTATACTTTGGGAAGAACCCCGTGGCCACCAGGCACGATAAAAAGACAGCAGCACCTTGTGAATTCCATCAAACTTTAAATGTGATCTTTTCACTGGTATATTCAAATTAAATCGCTCCCATTTGCTCAACAAGCCAGGCATGTCCTCAGGGAAGGAAAACAGCCCTTCCACAGCCACAACAATTCTCCCAGGCTTCCATTCCAGCTTGGAAATGTGCTGGAGCAGAGTCAGGGTTTCACGATCTGCTTCTGCTCCAGAGTTTGGGCATCTCCCAGGGGTGTTTCAGTGGTCACCTGAGGGCTCGTGTGCTAAACTTGTGTTTGGGTGGTGGTGGCTCTGATTCGGGTCCAAAAATTCCTGGGAAACATCAACACCATACTCCCAGCAGAGTGGTGATTATTGAGTTGTGCTGATGTTGGCTTGGAGGCATCCTCAGAGCTCCTCTTTCCCTCCCTCCCTCCAGGCAAGGAAGGGCTACCAGAAAACCATCCTGGAAATCAACACGCCCAAAGTGGAGCAGGTGCCCATAGTCGACATCATGTTCAATGACTTCGGAGAAGCGGCACAGAAATTTGGATTCGAGGTGGGACCAGCTTGCTTCCTGGGCTAAAAGAGCCACCTGAACCTAGTCTCCAAATGAGCAACCTCGTAACCTCATTGCGCCATTTAATTAAAAACAAAAAAAGAGAAAAAAGAAAACAAAAAAGAGAAAAAAAAGAATTCCTCGTCACGTGCACGGTCTGAAACTGGACAGCGATGGGTTATTATTTTTTTTTTTTTCCTTCCCCCTCCCCACTATTTTGTTGTGTCCCTGGTTTTGCCCAAACCCCTCCGTGCCCCCTCAGCCGTTCCCAGGACGGATATGGAATCTCATGACCGACAGCCACACACGGAGACCTGGCCCTGTCCCTGCTGCTGCCCCGCGGCCACGAGCTGAGCCCACCTCCAGCAAACTCCTCCTTCTTCCTCCTCCTCTTCTTCTCCTCGCCAGGAAGCCTTTGTTTGTTCCTAAGGAAAAAAAAAAAACCATGGAAAAAACTTGAAATTCCTCGTGTTCAGCTCGACGTTGAAGTCCCGGCAGTCCCGGATCCAAAGCTCCTCGGAGGGGTTTTGTTGCCTTCCGTGAGGTTTGGATCAGCTCCAGCAAGGAGATGCCATGGCCAATTCCAGAATTTTCCGTGTCTCCTCCGCTGAGTTTGCTTCATTCCACGTTTTCCAAAGTGCTGACTCAAGGTCACACTGGGCATCTCTTTGCCGTGTCTTAAAGGTGCTTCTATTTTTGTACGTTTGTGAGTAAATATTTGTGTTGTATTTTATTTGCGATGTTGGAATGTTCCTGCCTTCAAACCATGCAAGTGACCTTGTCTGTATTAAAGCCACCCCATCCCAGCCAAGCTTCCACCTGGGAATGAAGACAAGCAGCTCCTGTCCCCATTTCTGCCTCTTCCCAGCCCCAAACTGGGATCTGGAGGCCTTGGAATGACCCCCAGGATGAGGTGCAAACCAGCCCCCTGAGCCACAGCTGCCTTTTGGAATGATTCCTTTCAAAATGAGGGAATTAAAGCTACTTTTTAACAAATTTCCTACAAATCCCCTGATCTAAAAGCAGTATCTGCATTGAGTCTCTGCCTTTTCATCCACTTGCTTAACACACGTATTTTAAATTAATTCTTCTTTTTTTTTTCCTTTGGCATTCCTTTAAAACCATAACAGTTAAACCTGAACGCATTCCCAGTGGCAGATTCCAGTGGCAGGGGAAATCCATTTGTCCTCTCTGAATATCAAGTGTAAAAAAAAAAAAGCAAAAAAAAAGAAGACAAAAAAGGTGCTTTTTATAGTTGTTTTTACATATCTCTGTGGTGCTATCTCTGTGATAACTTTAACACAACACTGGGGATACCCTGCCACTGGCCAATCTCCCACCTGGCTTTTTTAGGCACTTTCAGGCAGATTTTGGCTGCTGATAAATGCATGGCACCTTCTTATCTCTTCTGTCCAAATCCTGCTCCTCTCCTTCCTTGGCCGGGCTCGTGTAGAAAAAAAACATTAAATGTGCTTCCAATTTTTTTTTTCCATTCTTATTTTTTGGTTTTCCCAAGGATATCCACGCCTTTTCCGGGTGGGAAGCAGAGCAGATTGTCCTCAATGGCTGAACGTTTTGTGGTGCTAATTTATGGAGATTAGGGGTGTCCTGAAGCCGTGGGGGTGCTGCCCGCCCAGCAATCCCGGGAATTTACACTTTTCCTGCTCTTCCCACTTTTTTTTTATTCCTTCCACGGCTCACAGCGTGCTGACACCCTCTTCTTTTGCCATTTGTTTTTCCTCCTTGCCCCTTTTCCTTGTTTAGGTCTCTCAGCTGGAAAATAATCGTTGCAAGGTGGGGTTTATTTTAATTATTGTTATTATTCTTTGGCCTGGAGCGTTCGGCTCAAGGGGGATTTTTCACCCCAACAGAAAAGACATCACATTTACTGTGAAAAAAGCCTATATATGATGTCTTTTCCCCCCTCCTGCCCAAACTGAGAGCAGCAGCATCCAAGGAAGGGAGGCAAAGCCGTGCTGGAGGGAGCGGCGATGCCAGCGGTGCTTTTTTAGGCCTGGAGGAGCCGTGTCCATCCCTCTCCCTTCTTCCCTTGTGCTCTCTCCCACTTAAGGGAATAAAAAAAACCCCAAAAGGTGCTACCCTAAAAAACTGCAGACTCCGGCAGCAGAGCAGTGAAAAGGAAATTTAGGATAATAAATAAGGAATTCAGCTTCTCCGTCACCTTGGCAACAGCGGGAAGGTCGGGAAAGGTCGCACATCCCAGCAAAGCCATATCCTGATATTTGTCCACACCTGTGTGTCTGCCCAGGTCATGGGATTCTGTCCTCAATTCATTCTCATCAAGGGAGCTTTTTTTTTCTTTTCTTTTTTTTTTTTTTTTCCCCCTTTTGATTTCTCTGCTTGAAGAAGAAGAAAAAAAAAACAAAAAGAATAAAAAATTCCTCTGTCGAATTCCACGGTGTTGTAATTGTACTGAGCTCCGAACTGTTCCGACCCCCCCCAGACCACTTAGCTACGGTATATTGCAATAAAATTACTACTTGTATTTGCAGACCTTCTTTCTGTGTAATTTTATTTCCCTCCTCCCCTTAATATATATTGACTTGAACAAATGTTGATAAGAAAAATAAAACCTATGGAGAAAAAAAAAAAAAACCAACCCCAAACTTTTAGTACATAAGGCCCTTTTTAAAATATAGTGTCAAATGCCATATTGTACATTTCTTCAAAGTCCAATAAACATGTCATAAAATTTAAGTGTAATGCCCATAAGAGCTATTTTTAAATATTTTAAACCTGTGTAATAAAGGAATAAATGTAATAGATTTTTTTTTTTTCAATAAATCAAGTTTACTGTTTCCACCTAAAACCCCCGTGATGTGAATCTCTTCTTGGAGTTGCTTGCAGCGGGATTTCCCCAGGACCCCTCTGCCCCGTGGAGCCCTAAGAGTTCAGCAGAGGAGCAGTGGAAGTGCTTGAAGGTAAACAAATGCTGTAAAACACAATCCAAACCTATCGTGGGGAGAAATTCCAGGCCTGGAATCTTTTCTTTGTTTGTTTTTTTTTTTCCCCTCAGTGAGAAATTCCGGTGCAAAAATGCAACCTGGTTTTGGTGGCTGGGATCTGGAGGAGAAGATTGTGTGGCCACCAGCTCTGCACCTTCCCCACAGCAGCAGAAACGTCACCAGAGGAGTCTTTTCCCTTGCTGATCTTCTCATCCCAAGACAAATTCAGGAAAAAACATTTTTCCGGCTTCTTGGTGAGCTCCTCAACCCCCAAATTCCTGTTCTCGGCCCCAGGGCTCTGCTGTGTGGAGGGAAAAACACCGTGGGGGATGCTTTGCTCATCCTCTCCTCCTCCTCTCCTGCAGGTTTCACTCCAAGAGATTCTGGATCCAGTTCTGTGTCACCCTGGAGCTCAGGGGCTTCTTCAAGCAGCCTGTGGTGGGTGCTGCAGTTCCAGGAGATGCTGGACCTTCAGAAGGAACATCTGGAGCACTGCAGGTGGGTCAGGTGCCACAAGCCCAGCTCTGCACGAGGCTCTGCGGTGACCGAGCCAAGCTCTGTGGCCCAAAAGCTTCTTCCCTTCATTTCTTCGGCTGCAGAAGATCTCTGATGATCTTCATTCTTTGCTAAAAGGTTAAAAACGGTGTCCAGAGAAGGAACCAAAGTCACAGAATCTCAGATTGGTTTGGGTTGGAAGGGACATTGAAGATCAGCCAGTTCCATGGGCAGGGACACCTTCCATAGCCCGGGGTGCTCCAAACCCCATCCAACCTGGCCTTGAAATCCTTTCATCTTTATTCTTTAGTCTATCCTGAACTTCTAGGAGTAGTCTGGGGAAATCTTGGGGTATTATGGCCAAATCCTCATCACAATGGACCCCAGAGGTACCACAGCTGCAGGAAGAAAGGAGGGCAAAATAACTTTATTTACTTAAACCCAGCTGGAAATACCCAACTTGGATCTCGATCACACTTCAAGGTGACCCCAGCCCCGCCTCAGCAGTTGTGATTTGCACTCAATCACTGCTGCTTGCAGCAAATGCCTTTGTGCTGAGGGAAACCTTGATCTGCTATTAGGGAAAAACAAAGATCTGAGGAAGGATCTGACTGTTTCTGGCACTGCCAGACACAGAAGTGTGGCAGATTTTTCACCTCTTTTCGTATAACAAAGTCCGTGATTGAGTGCTCCAGCTCCAAAGCTGTGACTCCCGCAGGTGAAATGCTGAGGGGAATTTTTAGCAGAGCCACAGAAAGAGCAGCAGATTATTGAGGCAGAGTGTGAGCACTCAAACCTCCTCGGTTATGGGGCCAGGATGGGGCTGCTCATCCCAAATTCCAGCAGCAGCTGCCTCCTCACCTCAGGGATCCTACAAGGGCAGGACCAGGAGCCCAAAGCTCGGGATGCAGCAAATAGAAGATGAAAACCACCAATCTCAGCAGTCAGAGGGGAGCAGAGCAGCACCCAGCCCAGGGATGGGAATTATCCAAGGGCAGCAGATCCCAGTGGGGTTTCCACAGCTTTTAAAGCAGGGAAGGGGAGGCTGCAGGGCTTGGGGTTGCTGCTCTGCCTTGCCCTGCATGTGGGGTTTTATTCTAACAGGCAGGGGCTGCCCTGGGCTGGGATTTCTGCCCTGCTGTGAGTGAGGAAAGCAGGTGGAGCCTGCAGGGTTTTCCCCATGCAGTTGCCTGAGCTGACCCAGGCACGAGGACGTGTCCATGTGCTTCCCACTGCATCCAGAGGTAAACCAGGAGCTGCTGTGGGATTTGCTGGCTGCCTGCGAGATGGGAATTGTTCTTTGGTTTGGTTTCCAGCCCCGCTCTGGAGGAAGAGGCCCAGCCCCTCATGCTGCTCTGTGGCTGGTGACTCCCTGGTTTTTATCTTGGGCTCCCTTGGCTTGCTTCAGTTGGACTCGATCATCTTCAAGGGCTTTTTCAACCTACAGAATTCTGTGATCCAACTGGTGGAGCACTGGCTGTCCCTAGAAAAGCCCATCCTACGTGGTTTGTAAGAGCAGGGCAGAGAAAGGAGCCAAGAGGCTCCCACCAAACGTTGGTGCTTTGACCTGGGGCTGCACCAGCAGGTACCAGCACATCCCAGTTCCTCCTGGGAGTTGGTGGGGAAGGGGACTGGGATCACAGCCCTGCCACGTCCCACTCCCTGTGCCCCTCAGGGTCGCACTGGGATCACACCTTTTGCTCTCATCACAGCTCTGGTTGGGACGTCCCGGCTGCTGTCGCCTCTCCGAGACATCTTCCTCCCATCTCCTTAAATGCCGTGTTTGCAACAGACTGGTAAAAATAAAAATGGCCAAAAAAGGAGCCTTGGCACTGATTAAATTTAGAGAGCAGATCCTGGGCATCCCCTCCCTGGCTAGGTGAGTTTTGGCAAACAAGGAGAGAAGCTGTGAAGGGGCGTTTTGTACAAAGGATTGAGCATCCTCAGTGCCACCAAAGCTCTCCTGGGGACACAGAAACAGCAGGACCAAGTGGGAGGCTGGAATGAGGAGGGGAGAGGATTGTGCATGAATTAGCATGGAGAAAAGATGCAAATTGTTGGGTAGAGTGAGGCTCTCATGGCATTAAAGGAGCTGGAGCTATTCTTGTCATTCAGCTGCTTTTTGTCCTGCATCTTCTCCCAGCCAGGCTGGCTTTGACTTGGGTTTATTTTTACTAATGTCTCAAGAAAAAAAGCAGAATTGATCTGACCCACAGCTCTGGGAAAAGAAAAAAAAAACCACAAAAACCCTCTCATGTCTTCCTGTGAGAAAAACCAAGTGAGCTGGAGGTGCCTCTGGCAGCTCAGCACCACCTGTAAATTAATCTGCAGAGTGCCCAGAAAAGCTGACACAGTGCAAACCAGATGTGTCCCCTCTCTTCACACCTTGCCCAGGAGCTGTGCCTCTGCAAATTCCCCGCTCTGGCTTCCCAGACAGACAATTCCCATGGTTTTTTAATATATTTTTTAACAGGACTGCTCAGTGCTGTGTGTGTCACCTGGCACCACGAGCCCGGTGCCCCTCTGCCGTGAGCAGGTGGGAAGCAAGGATTTATCATAATTACCCATAAATCATTGTATCCCTGCAGAACCTGGATTTTCCTTCATTTTTTTTTTCCTTCTCACGTGCTTTTCCTTTAAAGCAGGAGCAACCTTTGAGGCCAAGCTGGGCTGATGTTCCCAACATCTGTCAGTGGCTGTTTCGGCAGGGCTGCTCTCCTGCCACTGTGCAGTGGCCCAACAACAGCCTTGGAAATAATTGACTCTTAATTCATCCTTCCCTCAGCATTTCCAGCCCTGGGGAATCCAATCCCTTTTTTCCTCAAGGGGATCTTCAGCATCTTCTCTGGAAGTGCTGGATTTGGCGCTCCTGCACTCAGACCTGTTTTGATTTTGATCCGAGAGCGGGAGGAGTTTAATGTGCTGCGCTTCTATCAACGGCACCTATTGCCACTTCATTTATTCCTTGTAACTTCTCTGCTTGCAGATTTTTCCCATCCTGGGGCATCGTGGCAGTGATTTCCTCCAGAGGCGCAAACCCGGCGCTTCCCACAGCCCCTGCCTGTTCCCACCCCGGCAGCGAACAAAACTTCCCAATTCGCGCTCGCACTTAACAGCTCTTCTCCAACAGCCCCGAGCGAAAACAAACACCCCGAAGAAATCAAACACGTGAAAACCCTGCAGAAGCAGCTGTTGCCCTCCTTCAGAGAGGAGCCAACGTGCTTGTTCCTTCAGAGCTGCAGAACGAGGGGAGCCGTGAAGCGCTGAAATTACATCTTGTAAGGCGCGGGCTGTCACGCTCAGAGGCACCCCTGGCAGTGCTGCTGCACAGCTGAGCGGCCCGAGCCAACGCGTCTTCCCTGGGACTCTGTGTTCTCCTCCTGCCTAATTATTAATATGTTAATTTGACAGCGAGATGTTGTTCTTTGCGGAAAATTTCCTGCGCCGCGCTTGGATTGGGTTTTTTTCCGGCTGCTTCTCGGCTCGCGGGTTTTTGGTTCTCTCTGTTCTCTCGGCTCAGGCAGAGCAGAGCCTGAGGGATCTTCTTGCCACATCCCTGGAAGTGTCCAAGGCCAGGTTGGACGGGGCTTGGAGCAACCTGGGATAGTCGAGGTGTCCCTGCCCATGGCACTGGATGAGCTTTAAGGTCCCTCCAACCCAAACCGTTCCGGGATTCTGTGATTCCCTGAGCAGTCCAAGGTGCCAAGAGAGTAACCAGGTCAGGAGAGCATCATGCTAGTGCTGATTGTTTGGGAATATCCCATCACCAAGCCCTCCTGAAGGCAGATTCCACCCCAGGGATGGGCATTGCCGTGGTTGTGCCATTGCTGTGCCCCAAGAGGGAAAAATGCCCTGACTGTGCCTGTTTAAGTTTAAAGGCACCAAGAGCTGCTGGGGGTCTGCCAAAGGTGGTCTCACACATCCCAGGTGTGGTGAAGAGTCTGATCTCTTCAGGATTGCAGCACAAATTCACATCCAGAGGTCTCCTGAGGGGCTCCCAGATGGAAAACTGGGCTGGGAAGGTGCCTCCTTTCAGCCCCCATCTCCCCCAGAACGGAAGGTTGGGCCTCACCTGCTCCTCACGGCCACCAGCACGATGCTGAATTTCAGGAGGGAGCAGCAGCCACTGAAAAAAACCCCAAAATTGTCCCATTTTGGGATTTTCTGTTCAAGCAGGTTGATCCGAGACCCTGTTGAAATGGAAATCAAAAAGCTGCCAGACTTGAAACGTTAATTAAGACACACAACAGGGAGAGAGGGGGAGGAGGAAGGAGGGGAGCATCCATTCAGGAATAACTTCTCCACGAGGCAGCGTTCGTGGATTCCACACACATCCATCATTTTTGGGGTGGGGGGAAGCAAGAAATTAAATCCAACCCCACAGGAAGTTCGTGCACCACCATGGATTTAATTTCCAAACTCGCATCAGGCAAAGATTAACCTTGCTGAAGGGCGCCAGCGGAGCAGGGAGGAATGTACAAATTAATCCCTGCTCTGAGTTTCTTCAGGACGAAACACTGAGCAGGATTAAATATTTATTGTCTATAAACACCTTCTTTCTCCCCTCCCCTATTTCCTCTCCCAATTTGCATTTCAGGCTCCTTCCACCGAAGCCAGTTTGCCCAGCATGCCTGGGAGAGTGCAAGGGTTTGGTTTTCCTCCTGGGTGAGGAGGAAGGTTTGAGGAATAATTCATTTGCCACCTCGATTTTTTTCCCTTCCCTCCCCTCCCAAGATTGATACCGTGGCACTTAAAGGGGAGAAAATCAAGTTGTGCTGATCTATGACCAGACACTATTTATTCTCGTAGAATCTCATCTGCAATTTTCCTCAGCATCCTCAGAATTAAAATCCCTTTGCAATCTCTCCAGCTGGCTGAAAATGTGCCATTCCCCTCCCTTCCCTCCTCAGATGTCTCTTCCCTCTGATCAGGGCACGGCGTTATCGATGATGTGATTGCGCTTTACATTCAGATGCTTGTGGGGTTTTTGGGACCATAAATAATGTCCCTGTGCAGCTCAGGCAGAATCATTCTGAGGGGTTTTTTTTTTTTTTTTTTTTTTCATTTTCTTATTCCTTTTCCTTCTCTCTTCCCCTTTCTATCTTTCTTTCTCCAGCTCTTGCAAGGGGTGATAAATTCATCATTTCTTCCCCCGTAGCAACCGCCAACGTGCAATATGGAGCCCGTTCCTCCACACCTGGGATTTAGGCTCGGGGGTGACCCTGCAAACAGCAAAAAAACCCCTTTTCCTTGGATCCCGGCCTTCCTGGGAGGAACAAACCAGCCTGGAACAGAAGATGGCTCAGCACTTTCATCCTAGAAAGCAGCAGAAGGGCCTGGTGTCCCTCTGTTGTCCCCACGTGGGGACAGCCTGGTCCCTGCTGGGGGCATTGTTGGAGCGGATGAAGATGGAAGCTGCTTTTTTCAGGGATTAACGTGTTTTCCATGGATATTCCTCCTTGATGGGATGATGGGATTTGGGCTGGCATGGATCCTGCCCCAGCCCCCTGGAGCAGAGGTGTGACAGCAAGGCTGGCTCCCTGCAAACTATTTATTTTTAGGGGATTTTTTGTCTGATTAGAAATGGAAAAACATCTGAAAGTAGCTGGAGATGAACCATCCCACCAGATCCTTTCACCTGGAAACCACCTTTGGGTGCCCTCTCCATGACCTGGATAATCTCTCCCTGTTCTCCAGGGCTGCTGGAGCAGGAGCAGGAACATCTCCAGGTCACCAATTTCACCCACCGACCTCGGTTTGCTGGGATAAACTGGGCTCGGGGAGAGGAAATGGCCTTGAGTTGTGCCAGGGGTGGGTTGGACTGGATATTGGGAAAGGTTTCTTCATGGAAAGGGTTTCTCAGTGCTGGAAACAGCTGCCCAGGGAAGCGGTGGAAGGGTTTAAAAGACACGGGTGTGGCACCTGGGGACACGGTTCCGTGGTGGCCTTGGCAGTGCTGGGTTAGAGGCCGGGTTTGGTGACTTTTCCAGCCTTAATGGTCCTGTGATTCCATGACCTGAACCCTGGACGAGCCCAAAGCCATCCTGGGGCTGCAGTGAGGGGACACCGCAGCTTCCAGGGGCAGGGGCTGGTTTGTGTCAGTGCTTTGGAACCCTGGGACAGGTCCCAGGTGGCTCCAGCTGAGTTGGGGGGTCAGCTAAAGATCCAAGCAGGACGTCCCCAAAGCCCCAAAATCCAAGCAGGATGTCCCCAAACCTCCAAATATCCAACCCAGGATGTCTAAATCAGCCCCGGCATCGCTCCAGAGCTGGTGGAGGGTGGTCATGGAGGAGACTCAATTCATCCTCCTCTCCTCGCTCCAGAGCTTTCTTCCTGCTGCCCAGGGATGGGGAGAACTCCCAGGCTGCATCAGGATGGATTTCCCAGCAGTTTAGTGGATCCCTCCCGTTAATTTCCAGTACAAGCAGCCCTTTGCGACTCACAGGAAACCCACCTGGCAACCTCTGTGCCATTCCCCACTTGGAAAGGCTTTGCTGGGGCTGATCCAGCGCCCTCCAGGCGGCTGAATCCCAGTTTATTTTCCAAAAGCCCAGGATTCCGCGTTGTTTTGTCTCTCACTTTGCAGAGTTAATCGGATTGGCAAGCACCGAAAGGAGCTTTCAGGGGAAGCAGCTGCTGAGCAGCACAAAGCCGGGTGTGTAATCCGAGCTTTACCCACAGCCTTGTTAAGATCGAGACGTCTCATTACAGGCGTATTTCCAGCTGGATTTCCCAGCAGCTTTTGTGATTTCTCCCTCCCCTTCCCAACATTATTATTCCCCCCCCCCCCATATAATTCGCTGCTTTTCGCTGGGGGGGGAAGAGTTTGGTTTAACACGTGTTACACTGAGCAACAGCCTCAATTTAAATGGAAATTCTGTCAATAACAAATGTTCTCTCTCTCTCTCCTCACCCGGGGAAGGGCTTGGAAATATCATTCAGAGATTAAAAAAAAAAAAACCCACCAGAGCTCAGAGGCGGCACGAGAACGGCCCCAGTCCTCTGGCAGGGGCCAATTGCAGATAATAAAGTGCCCATTTGTTGCAGCTGAGGTGGTGTAAACGAGCTGGAGAGAAGAGGAGCTCCGGAATCGAGGCTGAAAAAATCAGATGAAGGCGAGGGGAAGTGGGAATCTCATTATGGAGTGACTGGGATCGTTTATTGCAGCAGCTTTGGGCTGGAAATAGGGGCAGGGAAAGGGAGACAGAAACTCCAGGAGCAGCTGGGGAAGGAATTTTGAGTGATCCAATCAAGGGCATGAGGAGTTTAAGGTGGATAAAGGGGCCAAAGGCATGGCTGGGTCCCAACCTGTCGCCCTCTCTCCAACTCCTGTTCTCTTTTCCCATAATTAATTTATTCTATTTCAAGCCTGGCTTGCTGGGGCAGAGATTTTTCTCTGTCAAGTGATGCTGGGAATGCCCTCTAACACATCCCTGGGAAAAAACCTACACATAACTAACACTGAAGAACTAAATGGGGTTGAAATACATTTGTCCCTTTTCTCCAGGGAGAAAACCTATGAAAAAAAATTCAATTTCTCTCTCATCAACCAAAATTCCAGCAATCTTCAGAAATTGCTCTTTTCTAGTTGAGAAACTTTTCCAAACGAGAAACTTTGCCAGCTGTTCATATTGTTAAAAAGCCATTTGCTCCTCAAAGAGATGCTTTGAGGGACATTTTTCAGCTGGCTGTAAAAATAAATCACTGAGACTGGCGAGATTTATAGGGGCTGGGCAGGTGATTTATAGGGGATTGGAGGAAGATGCTTTTTGACTGCAATGCCTGAAGCAAGTCCTGGACTCCTCCCCAGCTGGAGTTGCAACCACGGCACAGGGTGAGGATCAGGTCTGTGGATTTCCTTCCAGGATGCAGAGTTTCATTTGGATCAGGCTCTTTTGGGGATGTTGGGGTGCAGGGAGAGGCAGCCAGGCACCCCCAGTCCCACATTTCCTGGTGTGACGGGGCTCTCGCTGCTCCCCTTTGTTTTCCAGAGCCAGAATTCCAGGAGCAGAGGTAAATCCCATCCCAGGTGTGTATTAATCCATCAGGATTGCTCAGGATGACTGAGGTTGGGAGGGATCAACATCTTTGCCTGTTAAATTGGGTTTATTTGTTAATTTAAGCTCTGCTGTCCCACTGCTCCCGGCCACATCTCCCATGCTCCTGCTGCAGGGCAGGTTTCTCCTCTGAGGCGATGCTTAGAGGCTTCAGCTCCTCCAAAAATGGGGAAAAAATTACAAATTCCCAGTCCCTGCCCAGATTTGGGGGGCAGCTGCTTTTCTAAATCCGTCGTGCTTCGTTTATCTCGGCGATGGATCCGCCGCCCGTATGTTTATGTACCACGGAAATGCAGCCTCGCAAATATCTGCTCACCCAGGAGGAATCATTTTGCTTGACAGGCAGTCAAGGGAAAATCAGTATTTTCCTTGTCATCACCAGCTCGGAGAGACTTTGGGGAAGTTTCCCCGTCCTTCTGCCTGTGTGGGGCCTTCCCATTTGCTGCTGCTGGGGTCAGAGCAGTTTTCTTCTCGCAAAACCCATCACCTTCCTCAAAATAACCCAAGCAGGGCCTTCCCCTCCCCTCCGTGCCACAAATCACAGCAGGAAAAATGAAATGCAGGAGCTTCCCAAGCCCCAGCAAGGCAGGGATGATGTGGATTCATCAATCCCACGGCGTGGCTGGAGCTTAAGCTCTGCCCTTTACGAGCAGTGTTGCGTTTCAGGAGAGATTTCTGAGCCGGTGGCGACGAGAGGAGAGAGGAGAAATGAAACATAATCACCCTCAGTGTCTGCCTGGCCTGGGTTTCTCCAGGAAAAGCTGGAAGAGCCACCTGTGGGAAATAAAAGGCTTCGAGGAGCAAAAGAATCCATTCTGTCCGGAGTGATTTTTCTCGGAGGCCGAGGGATGGAGCTGCTCTGCCCCAGTGCACATCCGTGGTTCATAACTGGAGCGTTCAGCAGGAAATACTGGGGGGGAAAGCTGCGTTTTCATCACTGGAGTTTGGAGAGAGGGAAGGAGCAGCGCTTCCCAAGCAGCACGAGAGCTGTGAAAGCTCTTCAACACCTTTAGTTCCTGCGTAGCATCTGCTGGCATTTTATTTTTGGCACCTACAAAGCGTCTATTATCCTTGTCGTGTTTGCAGGGGGGAAAATAAAATCCACCAAACGGCGAAAAAATGCTGGCAACAAAAGAAATAGAAATATAGATTCTTCTGGGCCTGGAGCCGCGAAGGGATGGATTGTCCCACAGGCAGGAACCCCGGGGATCTGGGGAGGGTTTCAGCCACCCAAAGGGTTTTTCAGAGGAACAAATTCCTTATTCCAAAAGTAATGACTGGATCAACGGGGCAGCCCTTTCCACTGACCCAAAGGAGTGCTGTGATTTTTCCAGGGTGGGGGAACAAGGAAAGGTTAACGTGCTATTAAAAACTCCATTAATATGTTAATGATGGAGAAACTTCTGCTAAAGCTCATTTCCAACCCATCGCCTCCTCCCCTGTGTGCACCTACCCCGGGGCTCGGGGCTAAAGGACTTTTTATAGGATCAGGAAACGGCTTGGAAAGGACCTTTAAGCTCATCCATGGGTCATGGGACACCATCCACTATCCCGAGGTGCTCCAGCGTGGCCTTGGACGCTTCCGGGGATGGGGCAGCCACAATTTTTGTGCTCTCCTCAAGCTTTCTGGGAGAATTTTCTCTGCTTGGAGCTGCCAGGGATGGATCCAGAAAGCTTCCAACCACATGGAGAAGTTTCCCTCCAAGGATCACACAAGGATCACACTCGGCTTTCCCAAGCTGGCAGCCAGGGAAGGGGCCAAGGGGCTGCTCCTGCCCAGTTTTCCTGAGTTTCCCTGGCAGCCAGGCACGTTCCACCCCATGGAGTTGTTTTTCCTCGCCCACCGGCTGCCAGGACTCACAGCCGGGGCCATCTGTCCCCACTCCCGAGCTTCCACACCAGCAGCACTCCCTCCCCTCCAGGAAAACCAACGGGAATGTTCCTTTGGAGAGGGAGCAGCGGACTGGGGCTGATATTTCTGAGCTTAACCGTGGCACGGAGTTCTCACCCCCTTTTGCTCAGAGGAGTTCTCTCATTACCGAGCTCGGCTGCTGCTGACTCATTTATGCCGTGGCTTTTAGGCTGGCTAAATATATTCCAGCCCTGAGGAATTGTGCTCTGGGTTTCAGGAACGAGGGGGAAAAGGGAAAAGAAGCCGGAGGAGAGAGCACTGCAGGGCTCAGCTTCACACCCAGCCCGAGGTGTGCTGGGTCTGGTTGCGAATGAAATGATCTGAAATGATCATCCCGGAAAGATCGATGTTCTAAAGGCTCCTCACAGGCTGGAATTTGTCATGGTTCCAGCTCCAGGGAAGGGTGTACTTCCAGGGAATGGGGGTCCTGGCTATTAGCACAGAGGGGAAAGGAAATTTGGGGTTTTTGCCAGCCTTTCCTTTCACATCCCCCCTGTCTCCTCCACACCATCAGAGCCCTGTCTGTGTCAGCCTTCGAAGAACCCCAGAATGGTTTGGGTTGGGGACCTCAAAGCTCGTCTCATTCCACCCCCTGCCACGGGCAGGGACACCTTCCACTGTCCCAGGGTGCTCCAAGCCCTGTCCAACCTGGCCTGGAACACTGCCAGGGATCCAGGGGCAGCCACAGCTTCTCTGGGCACCCTGTGCCAGGGCCTCCCCAGCCTCCCAGGGAACAATTCCTTCCCAATGTCCAATGTAAATCTCCCATCTTTCACTTTGAAGCCGCTCCCCCTTGTCCTATCACTCCATGCCAAAAGTCCCTCTCCACCTTTCCTGTAGCCTGTTCTCCCTCCCTTTTCATCCCCATCCACTCCCCTTTGCTTTCCAATTCTTCACTGGAAGCATTTCCCAGCTCCCAAGCCTCGCACACTGAATTATTCTCTCCCTCCGCTATCATTTACCAGGGTGACGCTCCCAGATGTGGCCTCCTGTACAGAAAGGCTGTGGAGACATTGTGGGATTGATTAAAAAAGGGAATCCAACCTTTTGGGCACAGGCATCACGTGCTGGGGGCTGTTTGCTGTCTCCTCAGACAGGTGGGACCAAAAGCTTTCAGAAGCTGCCGAGCTGAGGGGCTCCGGTTTAAGGGCACACCTGAAACTGGTTGGTTTTCCTTTAAATAAATGAAGAGAGAAAAACTGAATGAGTTTTAAAAAGGGATTTAGGCACCTGGAGCATTTCCTCTCTGGGATCATCCACCAGCTCTTCACCTGCTGATGGGACTCAGACCTGGGGTCAGAATCTGCATCCACAGAGGATTGGCCCTGAGAAGCTGAAATAGCCAAAATAAAGGCTTGGCTTTGGTGGTTTTCATGCCATGAAATCCACCCCAAAGCCACGATCACGAAGCTGCAGCTTCACACCCACCCCTGTGTCCGTGGCCCTGGTGTGGCCTTGCTCAGCCTGGCTGGTAATGGGATTTTAAGAAGGTAAATAAAAGGTAAATAAAGACCAGCAAAGTGTCTGAGCCCGGGGGTGGGCACTGCCAGAGTCACTGACCCGAGAGTTTGCTGCTCGAGGAATTCTGCAAATGCCAGCTGGGCATTCATAAATCAACCCGTGGCACACATTTCTCTCCTGGAGCTGGCAGAGCTGTGGCTCTGTAAATCTCTGTGTACAGGGCCTTTATTGGGGGCAGTAAATCTCAAAGCTCTCACCTCTTTTTTTTTTTTTTTGTTTTCCTCTTTAATTATTAACGGCCACACTGAGAAGGAAAAGGACTCCAAGCCTTTATAAAGTCCATGGGTTCGGGACTTTTTCTGGAGGGTTTGGAGAGTGGGAGACAGCTGGGAGAGGTGGCTCAGCCCTCCTTTGTGTGTGAGTGCATTTTTTCCTCTTTGAAGCTGAACTTTTGAATTACAAAAATAGCCTGGCTCAGTTTTAAAATCGAGAAGACTCCACCACAAACATGGGGGAGCTGCTGCTGCTCTTACTCATCTTCTGCCTCAAAAATATCATTTTCATTCCTAGTCAGGAATGAAAGAGAAATCAAGGATTGATTAAGAAGGAGACCCTAAAATTTTGCTGTTGGGAAATTCCCATCATGTGCTGCACACAACAAAGGAAACTCGGGGGTTTTTTTGTTCTTTCATGGGGCCTCTTTCCAAAATGGAATGGATGAGATGATGATAAGGAGATAAGACGAGGATATTGAAAGAACAGTGGAAATTGTTTTAGAAATAGATCTCAGGGGGAAAGCAGTTAGAGAAATTAAGCCAATTAGGCTGGATATGGGTTGTTTCTCCCTTTCCTGAAGAAGCTCTCCAAGGTGGATAATGAAGGCCAGGACAGATGTAAGGATTTGCATTCCTGACTGTGGAGCCTGGAGTTTTAATTAGTCCCAGGGTCTTTCTGCAGGGCCACGCTGACAGCCAAGGGTGTGATGACCTTTTCTTTCCTTTTCTTTTCCTTTTCCTCGGGTTCATGCCAGCCCTGCTCATCCCAGGGGCTGTGACATTCCAGCTCTGTGCTCCCAGCCGTGGGGAAGGCAAAGTGAGAGCCACAACCCCAAACACATCCTGCAGGAGTGAGGAGAGGTGATTCCACCCGGGCATTCCTTCCTGGGCATCCTTGGAGTGAGGCACGGGGAGCTGGGGGTGGGCAGAGGGACAGAGGTTTTGGGGTCTGCTGGGGTGGGAATCTTCCTCGTGTTTGGTGGGACAAGGGGACAAAGGGACAGAGGTTTTGGGATCTGCTGGGGTGAGAATCTTCCTCCTGTTTGCTCAGCTTGGCATGAAAACCACTGGGACACCCCAAAGTGCTGCAGAAAGTGTCCCCTGCCATCCCCTGTGCTCTGCCCACAGGCAAACATTGATTTCTCCATTCCCTCTCCTGCTTTTTTACCGCTTCCCTGTCATCTCCAGCGCCTTTTAAGAAAACTGCCGTGAGACTTCTTCTGAAGGCAACCTGAAGAAAGCAAAGGCACCTTTAAAGTGCTGATGATTTCAACACCTTGTCTTGCACTGCTCCAGCACATTCCCCAAGAGCTCTTTGAAATACCAACACTAATCATGGAAAGTTAAGTTTTCTGGATGTGCTCCATCCCTGGCTGGTGGCTGAGCTGTGTCTGCCACTGCAGCGTCTTCCCTGGCACTGTCTGTGGGGAAAAACCTGAGCCCCAGGGAGAGAAAAAAGATTTTTTTCTTCCCAGAGCACTGCTGGAGCTCTGTGGGGATGGAAGTGAGACTGGGTTTTAGTCTCCGTACAGCAGGGAAGCGCGAAATGCCTTTGTGAAGGTTGATCTTTGAAGGCTTGGCTGAGAGCAGAGTGAGATCCAGGGAAGCTCCTGGTGTCTGATAAAACACTGAGGAGAAACTCAGTCCCACACTTGCTCCCCGTGGCACAAGCAAACTTCCAGCCAAGCTTCATAAAAGAGGGAAAAAAATCTTTTTTTTAAGTGATTTAGTTATCAGCTGAGGGTCTGCTTGGGATTTGATTTGGGAATGGAGCTGGTTTTCCAGAGGGAAATTAACTTAGTGCAGCTGGCCCAGCTCATTGTCACCCTCAGCATCACCTCCAGCTCCGTTCCCAGGATCCAGGGGCACAGGAGGAGGTGCAGACAGTGCTCCTCTTCCTCCCAAACTCTCTGAGGGAGAAAGCTTTCCCATCTCCGGGAGAAATTCGCTCCGAGAGTCCCAGATAGATTTGTGTGTGTGTGTTCGGAATAACCGGGGCTGCTCAGCGCACCGTTCATCTCCGGGGTTTATTGATGCACAACGATTATTTGCAGGTCTTTGAGACGGGAGTATCTGTCTCATCCCCTTTGTCACCGCCTCTGGATCTGCACGGGGCTGGAGTAAATCAGCTGGGCTCGCCCTGCCAAGTCTCTGCTGTTACACCAGGGTAAAACCCACAGAAACGAGAGCAGAATCGAGTCCAAACCCGGCAGTAAATGAACTGCAGCAGCAAAAGCGAGTTTAATGGATGTGTACTGCAGCTTAATGGATATGTACAGCTCCCGTTTTATTGCTGGGCTTCGGGAGAGCAGCAGCCCTTTAATTGACTTTGATAGAAGAGGGTCTCCTTAGCGCCGCAGTCGAGGGCAAGAGCGATCATTAATATAATTAAGGCATTTACTTCCAGCGTGTGTTTGTTCCTTCTTACTGTAACTGCTGCCTGGCAAGCTCCTGCCTGCGGGATGACCTTGGAGTCGGGCTGCTCCTCACTTTGTTGTGGGAAAGGGGAATATTTCAGCCCTGCTGCGCACAGCAACCCGGGGATGCTGCAGCCACGGGGGTGTTGGGCTTTTATCCCGAGCACAGTCAGCACCCATGGGGTGCTCTGGAGGCTCAGGGACTGCTGTGCCCGCCCTGGGTGCCCCACAGGCCCTTGGCACACACCTGAACAGAGCATCCCTCACCTGCCCGGGCCCTGAGCTGAACCGGGCGCTGCTTTCTGTCCCAAATCTGTCCCCCCTCTCTGCTTCCCTTCCCTGCGTCCTTGCTGGGAGCTGCAGGGAGGGGGTGGGCAGGGGCTGCCAAGGAAGGAAATCCAGGGCTCCTTCTCCTCCTGCAGAAAATCCAGGGCCCCTTCTCCTCCCGCAGAGCCCCGGGGCTGGCGAGGTTGGATCTGCCTCGCTCAGCACCGTGGGCGAGTGGGGACAAGGAGCATCCCACCTCCTCATCCCAGGCTGGGAATTCCTGGCCGGGGGGCGATCCATCGAGCTCTGGAGTCAGGGGCTGCTGTCCCTGGCCTTTCCAGGATTCAGCCTCGAAAAAGTCACCTGAGGCCCAACACCTGCTGCTGGGACAGGACGTGAGGCAGCACAGCTCAGCTGATCAGGGAGAGGTGGCTCCTGTCCCTCCCGGATATTTCACGGCACTTTTCCCGGGAGCAGATGACGCCACTCTGATGGCAACTCCCTTTCCCAGATGGCTCCTGTCACTTAGAGTGGGCACCTCCAAGCAGAGAAACCCTTCTGCCGTGGCTGCTTCAAATCCCCTGAATTTCCCTTCGGTTCCTTTGGCTTCCTCTCCCAACAAAAAATGAAATGAAAACGAGTGCATGAACGCAGGACAATTATCACTCAATTAATTCCTCTCCTGCTGCCACAACACTCTGTTTGACCTTATTCACAGTTACTTGATCTTCAGCTCTTTAATATTTCAGCTGACCTTTCGGGCTGCAGAGATGCTGCCGGTTCTCCCTGGCATTCCAGAGCCAACCTGTGCATCCAGTGGCCCCAGCCTCATTTATCATTCCATTTCAGGTGTCAGCAGAGCCATTATTCAAATGACTGGCCGCACATGTAATCGATCTTTAATGAAACAATAATTGCACCTTCCCCTCCGCCAGATCTCTGCCTTTCTTAGAGGTATCTTGTATATTAATTATTGAAAACAAGGGTGTTTTACCAGCAATAAGTTGTGTTTCATCAATCAGGAGAGTTTTAACTGGGAAATTTATGACCTTTGGTTTCACCGAGGAGCAGGAAAACAGCAGCTCCTGTTGCTCTTGGTCTCACCTTGTGATTCCTGTAGGTTTTTTGCACGTTGCCAGAAGCAGGAGTCTGGGATCAGGGGGCTGCTGGCAATAAAGAGGTGACAAATGTACATGGGGAGCCTCCCTGTGCAAAATGCCCCTGCTCTGGAAGAGGTGACGCTGTGGCAAAATAAAGGAAAAGCCCCAGAAAGTCCATTGGTAAAGAATTCAAATTTGCATTATTGCCCACGTTTGAGGGGGTTAATTCAGAGACACCTGGCAGTAAACCAGGCTTTCTTCAGGTGAGGCTCCTCACTGCTTTTGCCCCATAAACACCCAGCAGCTGCTGGCTTTGTGTCCCTTTGCAAGCTGAGAAGGCTCAGGGAGTCAGATGCAGGTAAGCCAGGAGGTTTGGTACTGGCAGCATTTGGAAAATGAAGAAAGCAAAACAAAAGGCTGAGCGAGGTTTAGGCTTTAAAAAAATTAATTAGAATAATAGGGTTGAGTTGTTTTTTTTAGTAAACAATTTATAGACCCCGAAGAACTTGCTGTCTAAAGAAGCTTCATGAGAAAAACTGAAGTGGCTCTAACACTGCTTGGTTTGGGGGTAAGTTGCTCGGTGATGGAGCAACATTTTCACCAGTGGAAGCAGGGAGTGAGGCAAGTGCTGCTCTCGGTCCTGGTGGAGCCCAGAAATAGCAGCAGAGCCCTGCTCCTTCTACAGCAACAGAGGCGTTAATGCTGAGAAAGTTGTTCTTGTGAGCCTCTATTTTCTCAGCACTGCATTGTTTTATCTGTGTGGTTTTTTCCTCACCTTCTTTGCAACCTTCAGCTGCGATTTTTAATGGGGGATTTGTTGGTTTTTTTTAAAAATCTTACTTCCTTTCTCTCTGAAATTACCATCAGCCTTGTCGGAGGAGGGCACGGCAGCAGCCTGGGACCCTGAGCTGTTTGCTGTGCTGTCCCAGCGGAGTGGGGAGAGGAAAATGAACCCTTCTCTTTATGCGGCGACTCTAATGATGGTGGGGAAAGGTAAATATGTGAACAAAGAGCCTCTGTTTGCCTCGGCTGCGACAAGGCAGCGTCTGGGGGAGCAATTGCTCCTGTTGTTAAGTTTCCCTGCCGTCGCTATTGACTTTCTGTGCCGCACTGAGGCAGCTCTCGCTTCCCACCCCCGATTGTGATGGATCAAGTGATGGATAAAGCAGCCGCTGGAGCAGGGAGAGCTTCGTGCCAGGGCTCTGTGTGTGTGTGTGTGGTTTGGGCGTTGGGGTTTTTTTCCCCCCAAATTGTTTTCATGCAACTCCTGCTCTTAGCTGCCCTGGCTCGAGGTTTCCCTTGGTGCTCAGTCTCCAGGATAAAGCGGGACTCGAGGAGCAGCCGCAGCAGGGAGGCACTGGGAGGGTGGTGTGAGCAGCCACAGCCACACGTTTTTCCCTCTGGAATTCCCATTTCACTCCTTCTCCTCAAACCCCCAGTTCGGAGCACGGAGCTCCTCTCCTCTCCACCTTTGGGTCTGGTCAGGGTGAATGAACTGAGGGTTTTTCTTATTCTTCCTGAATTTCGAGAGGGGACACTGCTGAGGCATCCCATGGAGAGATCCCACCTCCATTCCAAGGTGTTCTCAGCGCTGCCCCAGCCTCAGCTGTGGGGCATTTCCTCGGAGCAAAGCTCCAGGTGGGAAGGGGGGAAAAAAAAAATTAAACCATTCTGCCGACACAGGATTAGTTAGTGCAAGGTTAAATCCCACTAATGCAAAAGCCTGGACTGCAGGGTGATAAATGGCCCGGCTTCCTGTATTGTTTGATAATGAATCGTTCGAATCCTGTTGTATTAAGGGGTGGAAAACCCAGCAGGATACAAGAGGAATGCCCTTTTCCTTCTGTGCACACTGAACTCCATTTGTTGGGAAAGGATTTATGGTTTTCATCATAATTTAATTCTAAAACATATCACTTAATTAAAGGGATTTATTAAAGTCCTCTGGCAGTGCCTTTTTACGATTAGCCCAGGACTCAGACCCTGAATGTCAGGGAGAAAATTCATCAATTGATTTGTTGAGCTGCACAGGTCTCACCCCTCTCCCTGCTCCGGCTGAGTCAGGGTGGAAGAAAGAAATCCATAGTCAAAAGCCTAAAAATCTCCAGGATGGATTGCTTTGCTGATTCCATCCGTTTTTCCCTCCCCCTCTCCCCGGGCCTGGCTTCTCGAGGCTCTGTTAATGAGCCGATTAATATTGATGCTGGAGCTGGGAGCTGTCAGTCTGGCTGCCAGAGCACCTCAGGAGCTCTGCCCTGCCAGCAGCTCCAGGGAAGAGGCTGCCCAGTCTCCAAGGAACCATCCCAGATGGATTTGGGCTGAGATGCAAGTGGTCCCTGCCCTCCCTTCAGTGGGACCTTGGGCTCTGTATCAATAAACCCGAATTATCCTGCCAAAGCTTTCTGCCGTTGATTGCTCTGTGAAACGCCCCAAAATCAGGGAGCTTCTGGGGTTTTACGGGGTAAAGGCTCTGCTTCCTGCTGGTGCAGCTGAAGGAAAAGCCTTGGAAATGCTTCTGGGTGCCTTGGATGGCCTAAATCAAAATACTCCAGGGCAAAGGAGGACACCCCAAAGTGGGTTGTGAATGAGCATCCAGCCTCTCCACCCTTTCTCCAGCTTCCAGACTGGTCAGGGAAAGAGGAGGATTGTTCAGGTTGTGACGGGGACTCGGGAGCAGGAGCACTCCCAGCTGCAGGAGCCAGCTCCCCTGTCCCTGCCCTGGCCACTGTCATTTGTCTCCCGAAGAGTTATTCCCCTCCTGCTGGGAATTCTGATAAAATATATTGAGAACCTCTCTTCTCTAAGCCCATAAATCCTCCGCTAACCCGAAGGAAGCGCTTGGCAATCTTATTAAAAAACTTATGAAGGAGTTCCAAGCACCTCCGCTGACACTGGGCCTGGAGCTTTTCAAGCCTTGCCCTGCGGATCAGGGAATTTCAACTCCGTTCCCCAAGCCCACGGTTGGAGCTGAACACAAACCAGCTCTGAAGGGCTCCAGCTCTGCTGTCAGCCTTAAATGCAGTAAATCTCAGGCTGGAGCTGTCTATGAGCCCAGTTTAGTAGAGCTGGGAGAGAAAGGAAAGAAGGAAAAGCTCTCAGAAAATGTTTTTTTTAGGACTCTCCCTGTGCCTGCTGACCCAAAATGATGAAATGCTGCTTTGGGAGGCACCTTTGCAGCCTCCTTGGGCTGAGGTTTTAATAGGAATAATCCAAAACCAGTGGCTGATCCCTTTTTTTTTTGGCAGGGGGCAGCTACTCCAGTCAGGCCTACGTGGGTGTTAAAGGCCTGGTGTTTTGGGTAGAATATATTAAGGCTCTGAAAGTGTTTAGAAAGATATTTTTCATCACTTTAATGAGGTTTTTGGCCCTAAATGTTGCCTCCAAGCAGGAGAGGATCACCAACACCACATTTCTTCTGCATCCTGCCCGGCCTGATCATCCGTATCAGGCCTCTGTGGTGCTCAGAGCCACACAAACCCAATTCCTGGTTAAACCCACCCAAAAAGGAGGGTTCATCTTCTGAGGTGCAAAGATGAGGATAAAAAAGCCCCTTTCCCTGATGTTTCCCCTCACAACCTCTGGTTTTGGCCCATGGGACCCCTTTTTCCTGGGGTGAATGAATTTCCCTGATTTTCAGCTCCCACAAAACTCCCACCCAACTGAGCAGGCTGGGGAGGACACTCGCACCTCCCACAGCTTTGGGAGTTCAAGCAAACTGCTTATTATGGAATTTTTCTCCAAAAAAGGCCCCTCAGAGGCATTTTTTCCAAAGCTTTCCACTCTCCCACCTTCCCTCTCGAGCAGGGGGTGAAGGTTGCCAGTGCAGCAGTTCATTTGCATTACAAAATGGGAGTAAAATATTGTCCTCGGGCTTGTGAAGCCCTGTCAGAAGTCTGAATTGAAATACAGTGCCCCAAGTCCTTATTTTTTTTTTTTTTTAGTATTTAATTAAGGTCTTCCATTCATCATTTATTCCTGCATCCCCCCATCTTTGGTAATTTATGAAGGAAGAGGGAAATCAGGTTTCTGACAAAGATGCTGATAAGTGTTTTCTGAAGGCAACACTTCTTCTGGCATCTCTATCTCTGTTGAAGATTTCCTTAACCCCTTTTTTTTAAATGACACAGGCACTTCTTATTTGCTTTCTACTGAAGGGAGTCCTGCCAAGTTTATTAGAAATAAAGGATGTTCTTTACCCCCCCTTGTGCCAAAATCTCCCTGCTGCTCCTGACATTGGTGCCCAGTTCTTTTGGGGGATAGAGAACTGGATTTTGTTAATTTTTTGGAAAAAAAAAACCCCAAAAACCAGTAAGGAAGAGGCAACTGTGGAATCTCTGTGGTGGATCTGGAGTCTTTCAAGCCTGGCTGTGACAGTGCTGGTGTACACCAAGCTTTGGGTTCTCTAAGGATTCCTTCTGAAAAGGGATTTGTATTTATGCTCCCATCTCTCTTCTCATTACCAAAACACCCCCTCCATGCAGATAATTTAAAAGGCACCCCCAGGAAGGGTGGAAGCAGGGAAGGAAGCAGCTCAGGTGCAGCCAGGCGTGCCCACTCCCCTATTTTACCCCTTGAACTCCCACAGACTCCAAGAGAATCATCTTTAGATGGTGATGAATCGCTTCCCCTCCCCTTTGTTTGTCTTCCTTTGAGAGAACGCGAACATTTCTGCTGGCTGTGAAAGCGAGGGGGAGGTGGTTTCAGCCCTGCCGAGGTGTGAGGAGTGAAGTCGCTGCTGTCTGGATGCTCTGAGCCGCTCCTGAGGGTGTCACATCCCTGCCGGAGCAGCTCCAGCCCCGGGGAGAGGCTCAGCTTTGTCAAACTCTTCATCCCCACACGCCTTGATCCCCTTTGCTTTACAAAACCCCCATCCCCACCGCTCCCCATCCTCTCTCCTATTTGTCTCTTCCCCAGAGCGAAGCCTGGTGCTCGCTGGGGAAAATTCAGGGATATCCATCACTGTCGGCAGGGAGGCGTTGGGGTTTTCATAACAACTCCCTACACGTGTTCTTGGGCATGATCCTGCTTTTCCACAGGCTTGGATCTGGATCCATGATCTGCCCTGGCCTCCCTGGAGCTGCAGCACAGCCGTGGTGTCTCAGAGCTGCCTTCCCAGAGCCCTCCTGCAGCTCTCATCCCTTCTAACAATCCATTATTTAAGGGATTAAATCTGAAGTGCGTGTGTGACCATCCTCCTGATCCACAGGGGCTTTGCAGGAATAAATAGAAGCTTCAGCTTCGGGCTTGTGGGTACCGTGGCCTTCATCCCAACCCTTCCTGACAGCTCTTATCAATATTTGAGCCTCCATCAGGCAGGAAAAGCTCCGTGCCCTGATGCCAGGTGTGGCTGGTGACCAGCCTGAGGGCTCAGAGCCAAAATCCTGGGTCCCCCGTGCCAGCTTTGCTGCTGGTGACAAGCAGGACTTCTCTCCTTTGTGTGACCAGCAGAATTTCTTAGCAAGCCCCATTCCAGGACTTTTCCATTGTCACCACAGCTGTGCCTCGTTGTTGATGGCAGGATAATGGGAATGAGGGAAGATGGGAGGAGAGCTCTCTCCCGTGGGCACAGGGAACAGGAGAGGCTCTTCCCTCTCCCTGTTTAACCTCCTGCTGCTTTTGGCTCTGCCCAGACTCCCGTTGTGCACAGGGGTGGGGGACGCTCCGGGATCCTTGGGCAGTAATAACTTATTTAATTCAAGATTTGAAAGGTGTGTTGGCTCCGTGGTGGGTCTGAATGCACATGGGGTGGTGAGGGCTGGAGAGGAGGAAAAAACCTGCATTTTCTGGTTTGGGTTTAGAAACACAGTGAAAACGGTAAAAGGGGAATGTTTAGAACCAGAGTAAATACAGGCTGGAAATACAAACTTCTGGTTCTGCAGCACTGCTGCAAAGCCCAGCTCAAATTGAGAGGGAATTAAGTCAAATTTATGACTTTTGGGAGCCTCTGCTCAGCCCAGCTGAGCTGGAGCTGCAGCTCCCCTTCCTGAGCTCTCCTGCTGCTCCCCAGGCTGGCAGCTCAGATGAAGGTCTCGAGAGAACCCATGAAAAAAAAAAGGCCATTTCTGTTATTTATGATGAGCTGTATGGATTTGGTAGCCAGGCTGTGAGACTCAACTTTCCCTCCATCTCTGCATATTGTCCTCCAGGGCTGGGCTGGGGGGGAGCACGGCGCTTTTATGGCTGCTTGGCTGAATGTACCTGTTCAGGAGATGAATAAAGGCCACTTTTCTCTGCTGCTGTCAGCCAGGCTCCTTTTACCAGCGAGTTTTTGCCCATTTTGTTCTGACACTTAATAAGAGCTTTAGCAGGCAGAAACCTTGTAGTGCATTTTCTGAAATAAGCTCCGGCTCAGCAAAGCCTGGTGTTAAGGAAGCACTTAAACCGAGACAGATGCTTACATGAATTTTGGAGCAAAATGCTCCGAGATCCCCAGCCAAGCTCAGTCTCACAATAAAGCACTGAAATTCCCTGCTTTGGAGAGGTGGTTACATCTCAGTTCATGCAATTCCCTTTTCAGGCACAGCATCCCTGCAGCTGGGCCATAAAACCTTCCCCCCCGTTGTGAATGTGCTCAACGATTTACCCACCTGAAAGGCTCATTTTGGGGGGATGGAAGGGTGAATTTCATTCTCATCGCTTTGCTTTGTGACCCTTTTTGGTGTCCTTGGAGCATCCTTTGACCTCTGTGCTGGCATCGATCCGAGCCCGGTCCTGCAGCGCGTGCTGGGAGGGCAGCGGGGTGAGCCGGGGCAGGTGAGGGGCTCTGTGCATTCCCTGTCACTGGGATTTGCTGCTGGCAGCGATGGATGGAGGGGAAAATGCTGGGAAAAAAGAGCAGCAGGAGCATTTGCCTTCCCTCAGTGCCTTGTAGAGGCAACCTGGCTGCTCCTTCACCCGTGGCAGGAGTGGTTTAACCCTCGGAAAGGTGAGAGCTGAATCTCAGCGTGTTACAGGGAGGAAGGAGCTCTTGTGTGGAGCTCCTGGAGCGGCTCCAGCAGAGCCTAAAGATGATTTAGGGCCTGGAGTATCTCTGACAAGGAAAGGCTGAGGGTTTTGGGGCTGTTCAGCCTCAAGAGGGGACCCCATCCCTGTCTGTCCCTGCCTGCAGAGCTCTCTGGGTTTAATTGAGCTCAGACTTGCATTGATTCCCTTTTTTCCTTTATTTTTTTTTTGTAGCTCATTACCCAGAAAGTCATTTTAATTAATACCATCTAATACGGGTTGAGATGTATTTTGCAAATGTCAGCACTCCTTTTTTTTATTTTTTTTTCCCCTTTCCCCGTAGGCCGAATGTGGAAAGTTCCGAGTTCCGAAGCAAAATGATTCCAGTTGATTTAGCAGTGGTAATGCAAGTCGTTAGCAAAGTGCTTTATGAAGCCGTAAACGTCCTTTCCGAGTCCTTTATGGGGTTCTTGGGGAAAATCTGTTTGTCACAGAGGGTTTTGCATTGCACTGCTCCTCACCAGGTGAGGAAATGGGTCAGAGAAGATGTGGGGCTCGTGTTGGGGGGTGAAGTCCTCCCCAAAACAGGGGCAAGGCAGACCCTGGTGCTCCATGGCCCCATATCCTGCTCAGCTTCCAGGTGCCAGTGTAGGGAACTCCTCCTGAGACCACAGGGACCCCTCAAGTGTGAGATCAGTCACTGACAGGAGTGAGGCCAGCTCTTATCAAACCCGCTGGGAATCAAACAAAGCTCCTGGCAAAGTCACTGGCAAAGCTCTCCATGATTTCAGTGGTGTCTGACAAAGCTCCTGGAGCAACCTGAGCCAGCCCAACCATTAAATCCTCTCTGCTGAGCCACACTGGTGCAGGGCACTGCCACAGCTTGGAGTGACAGGAGGCATTTGCTGCTCGTCACCCGCTGGCTCAGCTCTCAGAGGGTGAACAGCAGGGAAAAATCAGGCTGAAATCCTGATTAACCCCTTGAAACCCACAGCCAGTGTTGCCTGGAGTGATGGAAAAAGGGTTGCAGAGGGATCCAGCAGGAGCCAGCTGTGCGTGTGCGCAGGAATGGGTGAACAGCATTTTCTCTCCTCGTATCTCTGGCAATGTTGCACCTCCCTTTCTCCTGATGAGGGAAAAGAAAGAGGGAAAGGAAAAGAGGGAAAAAGGAAAGAGAGGGAAAGGAAAAGGACAAAATGGGATGTCTCCATCAGAAAGCTGCTCTGAAACGGGACAGGTGCTCCCACAGCTGCAGATAAAATCATGGCAGGAGCAAAGAGCTGGAGGGAAGCAGTGACCACGGAGCGGCTGATTCCTCGGGGTTTATTTAGGTCAGTTTTGGAAGCAGTGTAGGAAATTATTTGCTGCTTCCAAATCGCTCCCAGAGCTGCCAGATCCAGGCTGATAAAGAGCAGTCAAGCTCCGTGGATAAAGTCCCCATTCATAAATTAGTAAAGGATCCTCCTCCTCCTCCTTACAGGGGTCCAACAGGCTGTGCCAGCCCACTGAGGGGTTTGCTACGACATCTCTCCTGTTTAACATGTGCACACCTCTGTTTTCCAACCCATTTTCCTTGGATTCCCAGCATCCTGGGCCTAAACGTGAAATACAGCAGGTGCTGCACTCAGCGTTGTTGCCTCTCATCACCCACGGGTGCGAAATTATCTGTAATATTTAATATCCGTTCAGCAGGCAAGATTTAATGCAGGCTTAAAGCACAAGGCCTGGGGTTTTCTTGTTGTATTTTGGGGGTTTTTTTCCCCCCTCTCCTTTACATCTGTACAACTTCCCTGGCTCCAGTTCAAGCTTCATTAGGAGCAGACTCTTCCCCAGCAGGGGTGAGGGCGGATGGCTCGGGGTTTGCAGGATTCCTCCTCCTTCTCCGTTGAGCCAAGCCAGGAAAGCTGATCCCGCATCATTATTTTGGTTTCATGGCTTGTAAATATTCCCTCCAAGGGAAGTGGTGGGTAAACATCCCCCTGTGCTGCTGGGGGTTAAACTGGGAGGGTGGTGTGCCCAGAGCCTCGAGCTTTCGCCTCTAATTCTCACTTTTGAAAAGTGGTTTTGCTGATAAAACTCATCCTTCATTTATCTCAAACATCCCTTTCATGGAACCACAGAGTGGTTGGGGTTGGAAAGGAATTAAAACTCATCTCATCCCACCCCCTGCCATGGGCAGGGACAATTTCCACTATTCCAGATGGCTCCAGCCTAGCCTTGGGCACTTCCAGGGATCCAGGGGCAGCCAGAGCTTCTCTGGGAATCTGTGCCAGGGCCTCCCCACCCTCACAGGGAAGGATTCCTTCCCAATATCCCATCTAACCCTGTTCTCTGGCACTTTAAAGCCTTTAAATGCTTCTTGCCCAGTTCTGCAGTTCCAGGTCAGACCCTTCCAGTTGTTCTTCCACCTGATATTTTACTGGGGAAAACCTCACTGGGCTCCAGAGCCCTTTCCCAGCTGGCTCTGATTCATTGAGACCTCATCAATTTATGACCAAAGATTTCCTGACCACAAGCCAGGTTCCATTTGGGAGTAGATGAAATTCTGTGAGTGACTGGGAGGAAATCTCAGAAATGCTTCACATCCCGAAGTGCCTCAATCCAAAGGGTTCCTGCCCGGGGCTCCCAATGTTTATCTCCTCCAAGGAGAAGAGCACCCACAAAGCTTTGCCTTTCCCCCCCCTAAACCCAGCACCAGCTGCCGGGGGTTAAACCACAACAATCTGTGAGGAAAATGAGAAAAAAGGGAAAATCTGAGGAACTTTCTCCCAGCATCAGCACTTCGGGAGTTGTGGGGGAGATGTGCAGACGAGATTGATTCGTTTTTCTGAGGGGACTTGGATGGCTTCATTTATCCTCCAGCCTTGCTGGAGCTCTCCCATAAAGCTGTGCTGATGGGCACGAGCTTCCCTCTGCTCATGGGCAAGTCAGAGCAGGGAATTTTCAGTGTTTCCTTGCAATCCGCAGCATTCCTGGGTGCAGGGCTCCTGCTTTCCTGGCAATCCTGCAATCCAGGGAAACAGGAGAGCAGGAAAGAGCCCTGACCTGATGCTTCCCTGACTCTGCAGGCCCCCATTCCCCCCACAGTTCATGGCGTGTGGGAAGCTGGGTGTGAGGTTGCCACGATCCCAGGGACTTGCTGACAGCATCTCTGGCTTTGTGGGGTTTTTGTGCCTTTGGAAAGAACAGTTTTTCCTCGTGCAAAACCCAGTCTTGACTCATCCTGTGAGACTTCCTCCTGTTTTTCCCATCTGCTGCTGCTCAGGTAGCTGGAATCGGCTGTGCTGCTTCCCTTTCTCTCCCCCATCCCTGAGCACTGCTGTGTGTCTGTTCAGAATATTCAGGATCAGGCACAGGGAAAACTTGTAATCGTGTGAAAAAATCAAATTTCGCTAATTCTTCTTAGATTCCTTTCCCTTTCCTTCCTTCCTTTGTTTCTGAGCCATTAGCTGAGGCACTGATCATGTTTTTCCACTCTAAAGGCCAACATGAAAAGCTCTTGTTTTTGTTTTTTTGAAGTGAAACGTGTGATTCCCAGGTAACAGCCCAGCCTTGAAGATGTGGGTTTAAGAAAAACACTGAAAACCTCATAAATCACCATAAAAACCCTGCCAGAGATCAAAGCAGCTTGGGCAGGTTATTTAACCTTGAGGAAAGGAAAGTTCAGGAGAGGTATTGAGGAAAATTCCAGGTGGGAGAGAGGAATGGTTGGCCAGGGATGGGACTGATTCCATGTGCCCAGGGCATGGAATAAAATTTCATGTTATAAGGTCTGGGATGGGCTTTTGCTCTATGTCTGCAAGATGAGGGGTAACACTGGATTTGCTCAGAGATAAATAAAAATGAAAATAAAAATTATAATTAAAAAAATAATAAAATAATAATAATAATAGTAAATAGAACTGGCAGTTCTCCACAGCAAAATGGAGTCCAGACCTCTGGCTGAAAACTTCAGGAGCCCCCAGGGCTGAGTTTTGGGGCATCACAACCCCACTGCCTGCTCTCCATCCTAAAGAATCCTGTGAGGAGCTGGTGGGGGCAGTGCTGATCCTGCCTCCATCAGCAGCAAATTCCCAGGAGCTGCTGCTTCCCACATTCCCCATCCAAGCCCTGGACCTGGCTGCCTCTCCCAGCTGGTGAGCAAAGCCAGCAGGAGCTCAGCAAACTGGGAAAGCTCCTCCTGGCAAAGCTCTGGTTTGCCCTTTTCACGTGTTCAGCCTCAGAACCTGTCGGGCTTTTCCTGTAAAAACCCAAGAAAATGCAAAAGAGGGGCCCGTTCCCAAGGCCTGGGCTTGATTTAACACTGGTGGCTGCAAACATCCAAACCCTGGCTGGGGCTGGTTTTAATTAAAATGACAAAACAGGGGAGCCGTGGGGATGAATTACTGAAGGAAAATGCTGTATTTCCCTACAGCCTGTTTAATTAAAAAAGGCAATGCACCAGGCCTGAAGGGCCTCGTCCCCGGTGCCAAGGCAGGAAGGGCAGGGCTGGCACGGGCAGCCCGTGTCACCCTCTGTCGCTAAAGCCCCGCTGCCAGCTCCAGAAACCCCTCCAGTGCCTCCACTTGGCCGGATTTGCTGCGGTTTTTCCCCTCACTGCCCTTTTCTTTGGATAAATTCACATCCCCCCCGGGCTCAGACATCTGAGATGCTGCAAAAGTGATGCCTGAGGTTCCAGCTTTTATATTTTTAAATCCTGCACTGCCCGGTGTGGAACTCTGGAGTTCCTTGGAGCCTGTTGGCTGCTGCTCTCTTGTGCCAGACAGACACAACAAAGCCTCTCCCAGCTCGTTGTTCAAGGACACTCAGGCTGTCCCAGGCCCAAAAGGTGTAAACCAGGGCCTCTGGAGAGGTGGAGAAATGGAAGAAATTCCATCCTCAGCTAAAGTTTGAATTGGTGAATTGATGCTGATCTGCAGATGAACCAAACCTATCAAAGTGTGAAGAACTCGGGACTCGGGGTCCGTCTTGGGGCCCAGCTTGGATGTGGCCTTTGGCTCCCCAGGGTGCACCTTTGAAGGCCTTTCAGATAAATATCCACCTTTATTCCCTCACTCCTGCCTGGTCTCTGTTTCTGGGTAGCCCCTCAAGGCATCAAAAGCAGCAGGAAAAGCAGGGAGTGATTCCTCTCTCCGTGTCTGCTCCCGGGTGGCACCAGCCAGGCTGCCAGGGCTGGTGGCGGTGGCCTCGCTGTCCTTATCACTCGCCTGTGTTATCGAAGATCTGACGGACAGGACAGGTTTTAATTTCGGAAGGGAGGTGCCGGGGATCTCCTGGTGTGGATTTGAAGGGGTTCAGGGTTGCTGGCTTTGCTTCCTGCACTGGACCAGCAGAAAACAGCTCTTAGCAAGCAACAGGAGGGTCAAAAAGCACTTTTCTTCATCCTGTTTGATTTCTTTAACTCCTGCATCGCCTCCAAGCTGCACAGCTGGCAGGAGAGGGTGCGTTTCCAGCCCCAAACTCATTGGGGTTTTCTAGATTTTTTTTTTTTTTCCCCCTGCTTGGTGATAGAGTCCCATGGCTTCTTCCCAAGAAAATTTTCTGCCTCCTTTTTGGAGCAGAACGGTGCCTCTGGATAAATAATTCCTGCCCTGCAGCTTGGCACGTGTGTTCAGCCGAACCCCCGTGCACGAGCTCTCCTCTCCTATCAAAAATAACATCTTCACATCTACCTTCACTCTGAACTGCCAGGATCACCTCATTATGGGCAGCACGTCCCATTCCTGCCCTCCCTGGGTCCGGCAGCTCGTGGGCGTCGCTCAGCCCTGACACATTTTGGTGTTTATCGATCGTTAATTCCCATCCAGGGCAGCCGCCCAAGAGCTTTGTCAGGTTGGCACGGCTCCACGTGATGGCACGGAGCGTCTCGTGGCTCCTGCACCACGCTGGAGGATGAACTCATCCTCTGAGTCAAGCCAGGCGTGGCTGTGCGGGCTGGCACGGCTGCCGGCGCTCTGCAACCATGGTTACAGCCGTGGAGGTGCTGGGATATTTGGGGCAGGCTGTAATTTTGGCGTCTTTGAGAGATGGAGGGGAATCTGCCAGGAAAGGCTCTTCCTCTGGGTGGTTGGGAGAGGGAAGGTGTTTGGGGGGTTATGGCGACAGAAAACTGTGAACGGCGCGTTTGTGCCCAGCGTAATTTGCTTTTTGATTTATTTATCGCCCTTAAACAAGGAAGAAACGCCCAAGAGAGGACTTTTCCTGTTGGCCGTGGGCTGTGGTGAGGAATGACACCCAAATGACCCGCCTGGGGCCTCGCTGGGCACGTGCAGCCCCATTAAACCCATCCCTGAGTGACACAAATCCCACTTGGCACAGAGGGTGACGGGAACTGGCTCCTGGAGGTGGCTGGAGCTGGGAATTCCGTGCCACCAGTTGATTCAGCGATGCCGAGCCAGGTCGATAAAGAAGCCAGGCTCCAAAAATGGAATTAAATAATTATTCTCACTTTCTTTGACTCCAGGAAGATCCTATTAGAGCAAAGAGCCTGGATTACTGGCTGGCTGACATTTTACTCTGAGCCCGTCTCCAGATTGGATTTAGCTCTTTTATCTCCTAATCCCCAGAGCTTTTTAATGTAGAAAGTAATGGCATCCAAAGGCAAATTTAATTTTGACAAGTAATCTGACTTTCTTTCCTTTTCTGGAGCCGGCTTTTAATCCTGTTTGCTGTCTGAAGCTGCATTATGGGGATGTATTTAAAATCCTCACCGCTCTGAGATTGTTCAAAGAGGGAGAAAAATAAGGGGAACTGCAAGCCTGGGAGCAAGGAACAGTTCCTTATCAAACATTTCAAACCTTTTATTGCTGCTGCTTTTATTAACCCCTGCACCACCCTGCAGCTTGGCTCCGTGCTTCCTTCTTTTTCTTGATTGGAAGTGCTGGAATTGCTCAAGGAATGGGAATTTTGGGGTTTCTCCAGCTCTGCTGTTTGTGTTGGCGGGTTGGGGGTGGGTCTTGAGTGCAGAGAGCTGTGACCCCCTCAGGGGACGTCTCTCTGCCACCAACACACCCCAGGATGCTGCACTGAGCACCAACCAATGCCAAAAACTCCCTAAACCCAGTTCCCAGGGAAAGGAGGGATAATGGAGCTTCAGAGCCACCGATCCCAGCAGAGAAAACAGGAATTTTTGCTGTTATTCCATTTCTCAGCTCCCGGAGGAGCAGCAATCAATTGAAGTGACCACTGGTTATTTCCAACATTCCCACTCCTCACCCTGTGCTGTTGCATGGGTTCATCCCAGCCCAGAGCTTCCTGTTTATTTGAAAATCTCAGTTGTAAATAGGGTCTCATCCTCCTGAAAAAACCTGGTTTTATTGCTGGGGTCTGTTGTCCCAAACAGCCATGAAGTGCAGAGTGTCCCCGTGCCTCTGCAGGCCTCAGCTGATGGGTCATTATTCCAGCACAGAAACACCAAAACCCAAACGTTTGGGGCTTTTGCAGCTCGAAAATGAAATGTGCCCCTGCCTCGTGCCAGCCTGGTTTAACCAAAACCACCTCAGCAAAAGCAGGCATTGGGTGTAAATGCAGATTTGCAAACGCCAGCCCCAAAATAAGGAGAATTTGGGAGCCTGGCAGGGATGGGAAGGGGTTGTTTTCCCACGGCGAGGTCAGAGGGAACTCGGTGGAACAAATGGGGTTTTGCTGTGGGGTTTTTTGGTGATGGAGAAAATTAGGGAAGTCGAATCACATCCCAGGTGCCAGCACGTTCCATCAGCCTTCAGAGCAGAGAACAAGTGTACAACAGCTTCAGTTAGCAAGGGCTGGAGCAGTAAAACCACTGCCTTCTGCAGGTCCTGAGGGATTTTCTGCCCTCCTTCCTAAGTCACCAATCCATCTTGTTCAGGATCTGCCACGGAAAATGGACGGTGATGTACAGGATTAGCCCTGCTCCTGGAATGCAGGAGCAGTTGGCTGGGTCAGGAGCAAGAGAAGGACATTTGGGCAGGATTTTTGTTTTCCCCTGAGCTCCCTGAATTCAACAGAGCTTTCCCAACCTCTGTTATTCTATGGACAACCCCACCTTGGCCATGGCCTACCTGCATCCCCAGCTCAGCGTGTGCATGGACACAAAGTGGGGGGCTTCTGGTGTGGAGTTGACTGGAAGAGGATGTTGAAGGATGAGAAGGTGCTGGTCTGGTGCAGCTATAACCACCCCAAACTTGATGGCCAGGCCAACATTTCCACCATGGACCAGTAACTTTGGGTCTGTCCCTTTCGGGGTCACTCTGTTGCTCAGTGTCTTCGGTCATCCCCAAAAGAAGGGCAAGGCAGGAGCTGCACCCACAGAGAACAGGGGACTGGGAATCACAGCCAGCTGAGCCAAAATTGGGGTCAAGGCACTAAATCCCTCAGCCACCCTCATTTATCAGCTTCCACCTCGGCTCCTCCAGGACCAGCTCTTGTTCCTAGAGCCAGAAAAACGGAATCCACTCGGATGCCTCCCAGCAGCTGCCTGGTGCTCAGGGCCCTGCACATTTGGGTTCGTGAGGATGATGAGCCCTGGAAATGTGTCTCATCAGGAGATAAGGAGCAGCTGAGCCCAAACACCGTGTAAGCCTCATTTCTTTCACAAGGCAGATCGCTCAGGCGTGAAATATTGTCACGCTTTCGCCCCTGGATGAGTGATTCCAGCCCTGCCCCAGCGCAAGGCAGTGGAAGCAAACACAGCTCCTCCGTAAATGATCTAAACAGTCCAATGCTGGCAGTGAGGAGAGGAGGGAAAACGCTGTCCCGGTGCTTCTGGGTGAGATTAATGGCGTTTTGTTCCTTGTTTTGGATCCGTGTCCCTCAGAGCTCAGGTGCGGCTCCGTGGTGGGTGTGACGTTTCCATCCGGCTCACGTGTGGAGCCTGGGGATGATTCACCTCCATCCCAAGTCTCTTTTGTCACACTCAGCCCAGCCCTCAGCTTTTAGAACTGTTTCTGCAAAGCTTTTCCCAGAGTTCTTCAGTACAGACCCCGACTCTCTCCCTGTGTGGTGTGTTCAGCCCTGAGGGTCTCAGGGAGGGTCCCTCTCTGGGAGTGTTGGGAGGAACAGAGCTGCTGGGCATCCCATAACTGCACAAAATCAGTGCTTTTCCTTTTGGTGACAGCATTTAAAACCTGAAACAGCCCAAGCCAGCTTTAGAAACAACCCATTTGTTTATCTGTAATAGATGAGGGTCGTCGTGAACTGTTTATCTTTTATCTCACTTGCTTTATCAAAACACAGAGCTCCCAAAACACCTCTGCCTGTGGTATCCCAAGGGAAAGTGCAGGGAGGGGCATGGTGAGGATGTTCCCCTTCCCTGTGAGGGTGGGAAGGCCCTGGCACAGGTTTCTCAGAGAAGCTGTGGCTGCCCCATCCTTGGAAGTGTCCAAGGCCAGGTTAGAGACAGCCGGGATAGTGGGAAGTGTCCCTGCCTGTGGCAGGGGGTGGGATGAGGTGTCTTTAAGGTCCCTTCCAACCCAAACCAATCCATGATTGCATGAGTTCAGTGAAGACAGCTCAGGAAAACGATAACTGGGGTGACAACTCTGCCTTTCACCTCCTGGTTTGTATTTTCAGGAACGGGGCATGAAGCTGGGTCAGGATTTCAAGCCCTCGAAGCAAATACAGATTTCAGCTGGACAGGTCAGTGCCAAGCTTCTACAGAGGAAAAGCCGTGGGAATCAAGGCTCCTGGATGAAATGGACAGGAAATATAAATATTTCACATGAGCAGGAATGAAAAGCAGAGCATAACCCCCAGAATCACTCCTGATGCAGGAACTCTTTAACACCCGTGCCCACGGATTAGCAGCGGGGGCTGGTCCTAGGGCAGGACAGGAGATTCCTGGGCAGGTGTTGTACCCCGCTCTGGTTGGGATATCCAACACCTCCCCAGCTGTTCAATAACCCACGGGGCGGCCCTGCAGCCCAGAACCAGCCAGCCCCGATGCCCGCGAGGGAAAGGGGCTGGCTGGTTCTGGGCTGCAGGGATGCAGGGATGGAATGGCAAAGCCAGGAATTCTCCAGTGCAGGGCTGTGAAATGGAGAGGCCGTTGCCTCTTGGGACAGATGGAGAGGAAAGGGAGACAGCAGGAAAACCCACAGTTCCAGCCAAGCCATATGTCCAGTTACTCAGGCTCTTTCCTGTTGAGATTAGCACGGTAACAGCCCGTTCTGTGGGGCTGAGAAACCCCTCCCAGGGCTGGGATTTCATCCTGTGCAGTCTGAAGGGTGCGTGACACACCCAGACACGTCCCTGTGCGTTCGGGAGCCGGCGGCAGACGGCAGAGCCTGTCCCCAGCCATCCCAGCACTGCAGGGAACACTCACAGCAACCTGTCTCTCTCTACCTTCTCCTTGCCTCTTTTTACTTTTCTAAGAAGTAAAAATATCCCCATTAGCCTTCTGTGAGCGCCTCCCAAGGCGGGCTGAGGCCGGGCTTTACAGATTTCCAAGGGAATCTCTCGGGAACGGCGAGAGCCTCTGAAGTAGCAATATTTGGATGGGAAACTTATGTCCTCCAAGCTGGCGAGTCACAGCGCTGACACACATTTCCTTGGAGCTGCAGAGCTCTCCGGAGAGAGGGTGGAAAGTCCCTCCTGCCTTCTCCTCCTTCTCCCCCCTGCCGTTATTTAACAACTGGCTACGATTTGCATGGTTCATTAATGCGATGGCAACACTGCCACAGCCATTCCCAAACAAGCCAGGAGGTTTGTATTTGACCTGGGCCCTCTGCTCGCTGCGGATGCCCCAGAGGATTTGAAAAACAGTGATTTGAAGTGATTGCATCGGATAAGGACATTACTCAGTGCAAATACAACTGGATGCAAGCATTTAATATTTAAAAAAACACGGCTATTGCAGTGCCTCTGAGCCAGTGAAAACAACAGTTTAGCTCCCTTCATGGCCTTGGCTCTTTATTCTCCCTGAGGACAGGGAAGGGAAGCAGGCCCAGCGTCAGACTGGAGAGGTTTTGGCAGGTGGCTTGGCTGGGATTGCTCTGAAATGACCTTCAAAGCTTTCCAGGTCCCACCTTGGGGTCCTGGCACCCCGGGCAGGGTTTGGGGTGGCCCTGGGCTGCTCCCCCTCCTCAGGCAGTGCAGAGAAGCTGAGATGTTCCCACGCAGCTTTCCACCAGCAGGAGACCGGACCCAGGGATAAACTATGAAGGGAATTATTTGTCCCCCTCAGGCTGGATTTTTATTGCTCCATTTGGGTTATTGGGGAGCGAGGGGAAGAGGAAAAGGAGAGGGTTCGAAGCGATGATTGCACAATAAACGGCAGCAGCCCCATTAATGTGCTTAGTGCCCACAAACAGCTCCCAGCCACACACCCGAAAGCCACAACTTGGCTTTGATGAGGGCCATAACCTTCCCTTTCCTGCCTTAACTCCATCCCTGCCCCTTTCCAGGCAGGCAAGGAAAATTCAGGGAGCTGGAGCACCAAAACCACAAATCCCGGGACAGCAGGCAGGGAGGGAGGGATGCCCAGGGAGCGATGAGATTCCCGGGGCTCCCTCCCTGCCGTGGGGCCCAGCAGGCTCAGGGATGGGAATGGAGTGAAAGAAATCCTGAACAAACAGCAGGAACAATGGACAGGATTGCTGAGCACACAAGGGAACGGTGAGAACATTCCCAAATTCTCCTGGGCCAAAGGTTCCCCAGCGCACCTTGGGTGGCTCTGAGGAAACGTTTCCCTCTGCAAAGTTTATGAAAGAGGCTCCCAAAAGCACCAGGAGAGGGACAGATCCTTCAGTGACATAAACAGGTCTGGTTCCACCTATTCAGATGTTTTCTTTGCCTTTTTCACCCCAAATGACAGCTGGACCCCAACAATTTGAATCCCCCAAAACCAGCACAGGTTTCTTTGCGTCCTACAGCCGCTCCCACATTAATCTTTCCTACACCCACTAAATCCTATAGTGATCCACACAGCTCTTCCCATCTGGGCATCTCCTCATTATTTCCACACAAAAATCGTCATTCCAGCTTGTCTTTGTGGCTCCCCAGGCTGAGGAACCATCGCTGGCTGCTTTGGCAGGCAGGAGTTTCCTGGGGAAGCAAGGACGAGCAGCCGCCTCGCCTCTGTGCCAGCTCCACCCCCAGGAACCCTGGCAGCATCCGAACTGGAGAGGAGGAGAGGGATTTTAAGGTTATTTCCTAAAAACAACCCCCTAGGGGTTGGGTTGAAAGACCCAAGTGAAAGGCTCCAGCCTTTGAGCCCTTGTGCACCAAGGGATTTTCAGCCAGTGCTTGGGATGGCAAAAGGTTTCTCTGAGTCGGTGTCTCCACGAGGAAATGAGATGGGAAGAGTGGAGCCAGCTGTCCCTGCTTCCCCTTGCTGTCAGCAGTCCTGGGAGGACGTTAACAGGAGGAGAAAGGCAGGTCCTGGTGGGTCTCCACGGGGAGCAGGCTTGGGAAGCGCAGGGATTATCCCCAGCAGCTTTTGGCCGGGTCTGAAAGGCAGCACTGAACCCATCGCGAAGGGCTGGAGACACTGGAACACTGCTCCAAACACCCCAGTGGACCTATTAATGGCAATATTGGATCTTCCTCCTTTTCCAGCAGGTTCCCAGCAGCGGGCATGCAGCCAGCTTGGCTGTGGGTTTGTTTATTTTCCAGCTAATGGAGCAGCAGGAGCCGTTCCAGAGAGCGAAACTGGGAACGTCAGGAAAGCGCTGTCCAGTTCCCACAGATAATTTGTGACAGGCACCTGGTAGACACTCGTTAGCACTGTAATTAATCCGGCACTGTGGCACAGGAGCAGCGGATCCTGGAGAACCTCACCACCAGGAAAGCCCTAAAAGCACCTTTGCCCCCTTGATTATCCCTGGCCGCTGGCTGGATGGGAAAACCGCACTCGGAAAGAGGGCAGAACACACAAAAACTCAGCTGCGAAGCGAGGGCTGGAGGTGGCATCTGAGCAGGGCCCGTCTGGTGCCCCTGAGCTTAGAGTGTGACGGTCCAGACAGAGCCACCAGCACTTGTCAGCAGCCCCATCAAGCTGTGACCAGCTCTGGAGCCTCGCTCCCTGCTCCTCCATGGCTGTTCCACACTCGGGCTCTGGCACACAGGCTCCGGATAAAGCAGGAGCTGCCGAAATCCCGCCACTCACACCTGCGGCCCCGGCCCTGCCGCGTGCTCCGGGAGGAAAAACAAAAGTCATGAGGGGGAAAAAAGAAAAAAAGGGCAGGAGTAGGCCAAGAATGAACAGAAATGGATTAGAACTTCACAGATTTTGATTTTTTCCTATAGTTCAGATGGGATTTCAGCAGGTGCTACCTTTCCGGGGTCTGCAGGGCGGCCCTCGCCTTGCACCAGCTCCTCCCTTTCATCTCCTCGCCTCCCTCTTATTTTTAAATATGCAAATACACCAGAGGAGAGTTTCAAACTCCTGACTGCAAATAGATCTGAAGGGCTTCTGAGAGGCTCCTGCCTCACCCTAATGAAATAAACAGCCACAAATTCATGGATGCTGTGCATTCCCTGTGCTGCACCTCCAGTACGGATCTGCTGGGAGTCCAGACCTCGCTCCCAGCAGCTCCTGCCTTTGTCCTCCCAGTCCCAGCATCAGCTGCCCAGTCTGTGAGGAGATTTCTGGGGTGCAGAGGAGTGGGGTCCCCCTTTTTATCCCTGTCCAGGGTGGGATCAGCTCAGCTTCAGACAGGTTTTGAGGAGGAAAGCGTTGGGATGATGAGCAGAGGGAATGAGAGGCTTTAACTCAACAACACCGAGTGTGAGTCATAATTCTCCCGAAAAAATGGAACAAATAACAACTCCACGCCAGCTGGGAAGCACAGGGGTTCTGAAAATCTCTGATTGGCTTTGATTGAAGCATTCAACAGCACTGGGGCTGCTGGAAAATCCTGAATGAAGGCGCTGAGGCCCAGATTTGGCTGAGCACACCCGGCTGTGTCTTATGGGACAAACCCACAGCAGCAGAACTGGCCGGAGGAAACCCCAAAACCGAGTGACTCCTGTTAGTCCTGATACTTCATTTTTCTCTGCCTTTACCACCTTTTGTTCCTTTCTCCCATTGCTGTTTTTCACTCTGCTTTAGATGCTGCAAAATAGGGGAATCTGTGCCTTGGGAGTCCCAGCCCTGTGCTCAGCCTTGCACCCCGCTCCTCTCCCTGCCTGAAATCCCTATTTATGGCACTCTGTTTACCACTAGAAACCTTAAAAGTGCTAAATGCTTCCAAGGTTTCAGCTCGGATTCGATCCCCAGGCGACCTGTGGTGTAGAGTTAAATAAGGCTGGTTTATGTATGCTGCACCCTAAATCTAAAGGTCAAGGGTTTGGTGGCCATAAATATTCAAACCTCACAGGCTGGGTCTTTTCAACCTCCTTTTAAATATTTATGACAGTGCTTCCATGGCTGCAGGAGAATGTTATAATAGTATTAAGAGGAAAAAAAAAAAACAACCCTTCTCCATCTAAAAGCTCAGCGTGAGCCATTTTCATATATTATGCATCACTAAGTGCTGTGTACGGCCGTTTTTGGCGCTGGATCCCGGCAGAGTTCACGAATCTGGGGCTGTGCAGGGCTTGGGGGTGTTGGCATCAGCCTGGGCATGGGCTCTGCTGGGGTGGGCACAGCTGAAGGCACAGCTGAGCTCCCTCTGATCCTGCTGCAGACCCTCTCGTGGTGCTGGCCCACAAAAATATTCCCTAAACTTTGCCCCAAGCTCTGGAGATCCGTGCAGTGAAGATGCCACCCTGGCTGGTCCCTTAAAAAGTGCCCAAGCTCCAGTTTGTGCCAGCTGGAGGGTGGGTGATGCTTTTTCTTTAGAGATATTTGGCTGTGGAGCATCAGGGGAGTGCAGAGCCCTGTCAGCATCAGCTGCAGGAATTCTGCTCCCGGTGCTCCCAGCGTTTGTTCCAGCCACAGCTGTGCCCTGCTGGCTCCTGGCAGAGCTCTGCTGATTCCCTGGAAATCAGCTGCAAACGGGAGCGGGTGCCACCAGCAGGGTGGGGTGGGGTTAAATAACAAATCCCAGGATTTAGGATGGCCTGGGAGCAACATCCTCGCTGCTGGAAGGGGAACTGGTGTCTGTGGAATGAACTGAGAAGCAGAGGATGAGCCAGCAGGGAGATCAGCAAAGCTGAAATCCCTTCTAGGCTTTAATCAGCTCCTAATTAAAACTGAGCTGGGCTTTTGTCCTTGGGTAGGACAGAATTCAGCCTGGCTGATGCATCTTTGGTGCTTCCTACCCATGTCTCTCTCATTTCCAGGAGTGATTTCGGGGAAAGCGCTGGGTCAGCTCGGTTTCCCCAGACTCATGAACCTCTACTATAAACTTAATCTCCCACATGAAGTCATTTTGGGGAGAGAAGCAAACTGGATTCTCCCCCATTCCATTGAAACAGGCCCTGGAGCGCTGAGAAAAAACCAGGAGAGTGATGGCCAAGCAAATGGACACACATGGGCATGCATCCAGAGTGGGATGTCACAGGCTTCGTTTCCTCGGGAAATCAGGTTTCAAATTAAGGCTAATCAGAGTTAAAAAGCACTGCAGTTCCCCCAGCCCGAACGGTGCCGGGGTGCGCTCAGTACATTCCATCCTCAGCGGCAAAGCAGCAGCTGCTCCGCGAAGTGAAATGTGTGTGTGTGTGTCACCATATGCAGGCAGCATAATGTGGGCTCAAATTAAATAAAAACATTTCGGGGTGTATGGTCCAATATGCAATCTGGGCCCTGGGGGAGGCTGAGGTTTGCTCCAGAGTTCTCAGCAGTTGGCTGGAAAGCTGAACCCAAACCAGGGTGAACTTGGTGTTTTTGGCAACAGAAGCTGCTCTCTGCCCTTCCCTCCCTCCGAGCCAGTAGAGCTTCTGGAAATGCAGGAATTATTGGTCGTGTTTTTAATCTTTTAATTTTTCTTTCCTTTGTAATCTGTGGCTTTTTGCGCCTTTCTACTACTTGGAAAACCTCTGAGAAGGCAGAACCTCGAGCGGCAGCAAACCCTGCTCTCTGCCCAAGAGCTGCCCTCCAGAAATACCATGGAAACTCGGAGAGCACAGCAAGCACTCTGTGCACCACAAACAAAGAGGTAAACTCTGCTAAACCGCTGGAGCCTCACCTTTCCCACCTATTTTTCCCACTGCAATCTCTCCCAAGCAAGGGGTTCCCCTTTAATGCTATTTTAGAAGAGATCACCCTGGGTGAGTCGGGCTCGCTGAGGCTCTGCTGTCGGTTCTGGCCCTCCTTGACCCCATTTGCTGACACAAAAACGCGTGGATTCCCTCCAGGTGACAAAAAATCCGGAAATTCTGCTCGGGCAGCGGAGCTTGTTATGCTGATGATGATCCTTGTGTGCGTTCAGGGCTGCTGGGAAGCTGCAAACCCTTTAAGAGCCGCTAATGTGGAATTCATTTGCTTTCCAAGGTGCAAAAACCACTTTAAAGCGCCAGGCAGGGAGGGGATATTTGCAGAGGAGCTGCCTCAGACCGCTCAGGTCTGCCTGGCATGGGGTTTCATCTCCTTTGCTCAGGTCCTTGAATTATTTGGATAATGAAAAGCCCGGGAAAAGCAGCGTTCTGCTCTTCAGAAGCAGCAAAAACAAAATTTCCAGCTGTGAGGCTCGGACTGAAGCACTTGATGAGAGGGGGAAAGTACAAGAGTAGCAGAAAGCAAAGGAAAACACAGCGGTGCTAATGGAGCTGGCTGTGAAACCATCTGGAAATCCGAGATACACCTGGGAAGGGCTGGGAAGTCACTGGGACAACAGGAAGGATCTGTTTGCACCGGGAAAAGGGGAATTCGAGGTGAATGACAGGGAGAGGAGTGGGACAAATCTGTCCCTTCCCCGGGGCAGCGGTGTTGAGAGCAGGGGGTGGCTGAGGCTTCGTGTGGCAAAGGGAAAGGGTTTGGTAGCTCCCAGAAACCCTTGGCTGCAGTGCCAAGCCTGGGTGTCACCAAACCTGGATGTCACCAAGGCTGCCTCCCACATCCACCCTTCCTCCCCACCAGCCATGCTCTGATTCAGTGCAGCGAACAGAGACGACCCCTAAAAAACAATCAGCCTGGTTGGGGTTTGTTTTTCCTCTCTCCTTTAGTTCTGCCTTTCCCAGTGCCCTTCCTGCCCTTTGCCTCCTGCACCTCCCCGTTCCCCGCGTTATTCCCTTCGCCATTCCTCGTGCGCACTCCTGCATCCTGACCTGTTCTCCCTCGCTCTCCCTGAAGCCTTGGTGGATGAACTGAAGTCTGGCAGTGTGTGCTCCTCAGCCCACTCCCGAGCAGGGAGGTGAAGGGCTGCAAAGAATGAGAGATGTTGGCTTTAAAAATAAACCCCCGTGCCGTGTTTTGGGAGCTGGGTATGCACCTTGCTTTTCATCCCCATCCCCGCTGCCCTTTGGGGGCAGTTTGAGTCCCCAGTGCTGAGGGACCAAGTGAAAATGCGTGGAAGTGGCTTTGCCTGACTCCAAACCAAGAGATCAGGTCCAAGAGAAGGTGATACATCCGTGGAACTTGCCTGAAATCAGCTGAAATTGCTGATTTTCAGGGTATGGGTGGATCCTGAGCTTTGCCTCAGGTCCTCCCTTCCTAACAACTCTTTTTGGGACCTGGGGGTGTTGTCACCTTCCTGCCTTGGCTAATCCATGACTTTTCCATGCCATCCTCGTGCTCTGTGCATGTCCAGAGGCTCTCCTGGGTTGGTGAAGGTGAGGAGGGACAACCCCAGGAGGGGCTGAGGCACCAGAGGCTCTGGCAGGAGGATCCTGTGGGTGAAAACAGCCCCCAGGAGCAGAGAGAGAGCTCAGCACAGGGAGCTCTGCCAGGAGCCATGGCCTGTGCCCATCCCTGAGCCTGCCCGCACGGAATGGGCTGTTAGGGGGGGATCACACAGCTCTGAATTCTTCTGGGATGCATTTCCCATTCCCCCAGTGTCAGACTGTGCCAAACCATCCCCGTGTGTGGAATGAGAGCTCCCAGAGGGCTCCTTGCAGTGAGTCCTCCTGTCACACACCCTGAAGGCCCACGACAGCAGCGCTCCTGCCTGGCAGCCCTGACGTGTTTCTGACAAAGGGATTGATGGTTTGGGTCCGTTTGGAAAATCAATTCAGCCCTGGGCAGCCCTTGAAGGAGCTCCATCAAAATATCAGGAGAGCCAGCGGTCCCAGGAGGGGCTCAAATCCATCTGGGCTCACTGATTGTGCAGGAGTGATGAGCAGGGGAAGGCTCTGCAGGTTCCCAGCACAGAGGAAGGGGCTGCCTGCTGTCTCCTGCCATCCTCTGCTGTCCCCCTGCCATTCTCTGCTGTCCCCCTGCCCTTCCCTGCTGTCCCCTGCCCTCTCCTGCCATTCTCTGCTGTCCTCTGCTGTTCCTTGATGTCCCCTGCCATTCCCTGCCCCATCCCTGCTGTCCCCTGCCATTCTCTGCTGTCCTCTGCCATTTCTTGATGCCCCCTGCCCTCCCCTGATGCCCCCTGCCCTCCCCTGCCGTCGCATTCTGTGTCCTGGCAGCTGCTCCAGAGGACAGCAGGATCTGGAGAGCAAACTCCTGGCCTCCATCTCATCCTGTCCATCAAGACGAGAAAGCAGCTGTGTGTTTATCTCCTCGCCTCCATCGCGCCGCACGAGTTTCATGGGAGGAACCTCTCCTTTCGTTTCTGGAGGAGCAGGGATGCAGCTCTGGGAAGGGCTCCCGGCTCTGGTTTAACTGGTGCAGAGGGCACCGTGCCTTCGGCCGAGTTATTTCACAGCCTGGTTATCCTCCCCTGAGGGGAAAAAAAAAAACCCAGGCCCTATTTCTACTCCAAACTGTGGACTCTCGCTTCGCCTTTTTATTATTTTTTTAGAAGATAAAAGAGCCTTCATGTACAGAAAGCTTCCCCCGGGCAGCCTCCTCCCAGCCCTCCCTTTTCCCGGGGAAAAAGCCGGAGCCTCTTTAGCCGCCCTCCATGGGCACAGGTTCTCCAGACCTTGAACTCCTTCCAGATTTCGAGGAGGTATTTTTCAAAGTCCGGGGGAAGACACGGTGGGAATCAAAAGATCTGAGCTGTGCTCCCACTGGGCAATTTTTTTTTTTTTTTTGCCTTTTATTTCTCTCGGTTTCTCTGATTCCTGTCCTGGGAGCGGAGCTCCCTGGGCCAGGGCTCTTCCCTGGAGGAAGGACCAGGCTGGGCCTCACCCTCTGGAGCTCCAGCTCAATAAGGAGGCTGCTGATACGAGTTCAGGAATACTTCAAAAGGGGAATAAATTCAACAAATTGCAGGGCTGATGCTTTTGCCCGAGTGCAAGCCACAGAGGTCAACAAAACTGGATGTGCGGAAAACCAAAGGAGGGGGGAAAAAAGAGATTCCCCTTTGGGAATACACAGTTGGTGCCCTGGAAAAAGTCCATTTTGGAGACTTGTCTGTGGGGGATTTCTTCTTTGAGGTCTAAACCACCCAAACTGAAATCCCCCTCCATAAGCACAACAATTTCAGGTGAAGCTGAGCTCGTTTGTTGAAGGTTTTTGTGTGAAGGGAGCTCTCATTGCTGGGTTCTGCCTCTCTCCAATCTATTTTAAGCCCCGGGAGCTCCGGCTGCACCTGGAGCCTCCCGAGCTGCATCAGCCCCGTGCTGCCTCTGCCTCGTGGGTCAATGAGAAGCTGCTCAGGTGGGTTTTGAAGGCACTTTAAACAGAGAAATACCCACAGAGCCACGTGGAACTTGCTACTCCTCCTCCTTCCTCTGAATTTTGGGATTTTTTTCTGCCCTGCTGTGATCCCTGCCTGTGGTAATCAAACACCTCCCGAGGTGCCAGGGGAGGAGGTGTTCAAACCCTGTCGCTCCACTGGTTCTTTTGGCCTCGTTGTGCTGCTCTCCAGAAAGTCAGGAGGAGTTTAATGCTTTTTTTAAAAGTCCTCAGCCTCTAAAGGATCAACCTTAAAGGCAGGTGCTGAGGGGAGTGTCTCAGGAGGGATCTCTGTGGGATATTCAGACATTCCAGCTCCCCCACGGCTGCTCCCCGGGCTGCCTTTTCCAAGCTCACTTTGAAGGGATGGGATGATTTCCCACCTGGAGCTGCTAAAACCCTCCTAGGAGGGCTGGGACAACTTTCCCTTGGATATTTGCTGACGGGAACACGCAGAAAGCTTTTTTCCAGTTTGTTCTCAGCCGTTTGTCCCCACGGAGGCTCCGTCACAACGCTGCAGATTTCCTGGTTCCTGCTGAATTCTGTGATCCCGGGACTCGGAAAGGGCCGTGCATCAGCTCATCCCTACGCAGATCCCATGCCCTGCTCCAGTCCCAAGGGCTCCAGGTGAAGAAACCCTGGAGTAATCAAGGGGGGAAATCCTCTGGTGGGGCCTCTGCTAATTGTGGGCGAGGAATTTCTGTTGTGTTATTAAATAACCACTAAGAGATGATCTCTGGAGCAGGGGGGTGATGCTTTTCACCTGCAGCACCACACACCGAAAGATTCCATGACATTTATGAGCTCCCGGAAGAAACCGGGGTTTGGAAAGCACTCAGGGGGTGTGAGAGACAGAGAAATGAGGAGGAAACAGGGGCTTGGGGAGGAACCTCACAGTGTGGGGTGGGCACTGCCTGCAGCCCCTGGGGCACCTGCAGGTGAGGATGCTCCACGACAAAAGGATCCTCACACCCTCCTGCTGCCTGAAATTCCTCTGGGGCTGAGCCTGGTAGAGGACGGAGCTCGGAGCCTTCCCGGGGGGTTGGTTTGGTGTT
>VZTE01002688.1:96882-107040 GCA_013397775.1 Eulacestoma nigropectus
TGGATTTCCGTGCTTTTCTTCCCTGTCCCGGCCCCTGGGCTGAGTGAGTCGTGGGGTTGAGGGGGGGAGGAAAGGAGGCACCCAAAAGCCACCCCTCGCAAGTGGAATTGAAACTCCATTTGACTTCTTGAGGCTGACTGGGGAGAGGCAGGCAGGGTGATTGTCTTTTGGGTTTTGTTTTTTTTTTTTTTTGTTTCACCAGTCGCTGAGGAAAGGAAGAAAAAAGTAATTGCAAGAGGATGCTCTAGATTGTGGGGTTAATTGTGGTGCTGCCTGGAAGCAAAGGAAAAAAAAAAAGAAAGAAAGAAAAAGCAGCTATAAATAGGAGGGGAATGGAGGCTTCTTAGTGTAGGAGCAATTAGCAGCTGGGCTCTCATCCTGGATGCTTCACGGAGATTATTTTTCCCTTTCTCCCAGTGACAAAGCTCTCCCTGTCCCTGCCCTACCGCTGAAGTTTGAGCCGCCGAAGCCTTTTGGCTTCGCACCCTCCGAGGATTTCTGCTGCCCGCAGCAAGGAGAGCGCAGAGCTGCCTTAATTGCACGGAGCCCTCCCGGAGAAAGGCTGAGCAGCCCGGGATGCAGGGCAGGGAAGGGGGGCAAGCCGAGAAATCCAGGGGCTGTGTGGATGAGGAGGGGTGGGGAGGAAGCAGAGCTGCGAGGGAGAAGCCCATTGTGTGCGAGGATGCTGAGGGCCTGCGCATGCGCCGCGCTGGACAAAGAGCCAGGACCACCAGCACGGCGGCTCCTGGCCACCAAGGCACGGCCAGCGGTGGCCACAGTGCCAGGGGGGTGGCAGGGCTGTCACTCGCCTCGCTGCCCCTCCAGTTTCCCCAGGGGTCACACCCACGGCCTGGGCAGCCGGGTGGTGTCACCCCCTTATCGGCCTTGTCGGCGTCGCTCTGCTCTGGGGGGGTTTTTCCGAGGAAAATCCAAGGATGCCGCCCTGCCCGGCTGCTTTCTGCTTTCCCTGCTTCCTCTGGGACTGCAGCGCTTCAACTTTGGCAGCAACTTTCAGTCGGGGTGGGCACGGGGAACCCAACCCAACCCAACCCACCCTGGGCTGGGGCTGAGCGCTGCAGGTCCTGGGCAGAGCGCCCTGCCCTGATCGTGGCAGGGAGGTTTGAGCCCCTCCTAAAGCCTGGCTTTGCTGAGCCGCCCTGCTGGGGCTGGGTTCAGCTCTGCAGTGCCCACCTGGGCAGGTGGCCGTGTCCTGCCAGGCCCCGGTGCCTGCTGGCTCGCCCGGCACTGCAGAGCCCTCCCGGAGTTGCAGCGGCTCCTGCCCGCAGCACAGCTGCCAGATGCGATCCCCAAAAACGCCCTTCAGCCCCGGCACCGCCCAGCCCTGTGTCCTCCGTGGTGAATTCCGTGCCAGGCTCGGTCTCCATCACGTGTGGGGTCTCTCCCGTGCCCTGCAGAGATCCCACGCCCGGGGAGGAAGGGTGGAGGTTCGGGGCAGAGAGGCTGCTGATGGAGGCAGCTTTCCCTGCTGGTGCAGAAGGTGCTGCTGTCCCCTCCTGTCCCTCCCTGCCGTGACAGTGCCAGGCCAGCTCGCAAGGAGGGAAGAAATGGCTCTGAAACGGGGCTGGAGGGGTGAGCACGGGCCTGTCCTTGCGCTGGGGTGCTGGGGAAGCTCTCCTGGAGGGCAGGGAGTTGTCTGCAAGGTGTGGGTGCTGCAGCATCCTCGGGTGGTCCCCCAGGTGCGAGGAAGGAGGGATGCTGGGCCAGGCTGGGGGCACAGGGGTGAGGCACACGCTGAGGGCTGCACCCCCACTTGGGTGGGGGCTTGGAGGCCTGGCTGAGGTGGGTGTATGAAACAAGGGGGGAGCTGCCCCTAAACCCCCCCAGTTCTTTGTCCTGTCCCTCGATCCCCACATGGGCAGGGCTGAGGGGGTGCCAGGAACCCAGAGCGAGACCTGCCCGAGGCTCTGGGGTTTCAGAGCTCTCCTGAGTTGTTTTGTGCCTTGCCTGGCCTCTCACAGGCCAGAATCAAATCCCGCAGTGACCCATTTTGGGGGGCGGAGGAGCTGGATTCGGGGAGCTGGTGTGGGGGGCAGAGGTGCTCTGGGCACCCTGGGGTGCAGCCCCAGGCTCTGGCCGTGCCCACAGCTCTGGGCAGGGCCTTCCTGGGCAAAGTGTGGGGTTTCCTCTCCTCGTCCTCTTCTTGGGCACACCCAGGGCAGCTCTCCTGGTGCCCGTGAAGGAGCAGAGCCAACTTCTGCTCTCCAAGGATCTGTGGTGTGCTGCCAGCAGGGCAGAGCTTGGGACTATCAGCAGGGGAGGGGGCTGGGATGCCAGCTGCTGTCTGTGTGCCTGTCTGACCTGTCCTTCTGTCCTTTTGCTGGGATATTGCAGGGAGAACCCCCTGGCATCCCTCAAAGTTTCCTCAGGAGCAGCGTGGTGACCCCACGTCCCACCCCGGTAATTACGGGATCCACACAGGAAGCAACACCTTCCTGGAGAGCAGGCAGATGTGGAACACTTAGGGCTTCTGCAAGGGGGGGAAAAAAACCCCTAAAAATATTAATTATCTTCATTTAGCCATCGATTTTCCTAAAAAACACCTCAGGGCTGTTTGCAGGGGAAGGGAGAGCCCTGCCAGGGCTCAGCAATGCCCAGCCCAGCTCCTTCTGCCCCTGGAGAACTTCCCAGTGCCCAGTTTGGTGCCCAGGCTCTTTGGTGCCAGTCTCTCAGGGAGACACGTGGAAAAGGGACAGGATTAAGCTGCAAATCTGCAGCCTGGAACAGGAGGCAGCTGCCTCGTCTCATAAACCAATTTGTGCCTCGTCTCGCTAACTCCAGCTCGAACCAATAAAAAAGAGAGGTAATTTCCAGCCCTGGGTTGTATTTATTGCTTGAGTTATCAGTCCTTGTAATCAGTATTAGCATCATACGTAATACAAAACTAATTACTATCAGAGGGAATTAAGCAGAGGAGGCGCTGGCGGCGGGGAAAGCTCCTCCTGGAGTTGTGAGGGAGAAGTGTTGCCTTCGCTCTGCTCCCGTGGAGCTACGAGCGAAAAGGGAACAAGGCAGGGACACCCCAGGAGTGCCCAGCTGGGATCTGTGGCCTGGCAGGCTTTTGGGGGTGCCTGAGAGGATGGCTCAGTCAGGCAGGGGAGGGTGGACTTGGGGAAACGGAGGCACGGGGTTGTGCCTTGGCACCAGCAAATCCCAAACGTGGGGGGAGAGCTGCTGCAAATCCTGATTTTCCTGCTTTTGTGGGACGTAGCTGTTGGTTGTTCCTGCTCTCCTGGAGCTGAGCCCTGCTCCCGACCTCCAGACTGACTTTGCCTGGAGCCTTGAGCCTTTACCCTCTTCTCAGGGTCCTTTTTCTCTGCTCAGGGTCCCCTTTTCTCTGCTCAGAACCCCTTTTCCTCTGCTGGGGCCCCTTTTTCTGTGCTCAGAACCCTTTTTCTCTACTCAGGGCCCCCTTTTTCTCTGCTGAGGACCCCTTTTCTCTGCTCAGAACCCCTTTTCTCTGCTCAGAACCCCTTTTTTCTGCTCAGAACCCCTTTTTCCCTGCTCAGGACCCAAGTCCTGATTCCCAGCCCACCCTCCCCATGCTGGAAGGATAACAGTGGGACAATATCAGGATCCAGCCCTGGGCCAGGAGCAGAGCTGTGCTTGCTAGAAAGCAACCCACAGAGAATCCTTCCCTGGGAAGTCACTCTGTGACCAGAGGCACGTGCCTGACCCGGGGAATTGGGCCCAAAAAATCCTCCCCTCCAACAACAGCATCCCAAACCAGGAACCTGGGAAAGCTGGGCTGGCTTTGATGGCTCTGCTCTGCCCCGGAGGCTCGGACAGGTCTTGGCACCTGCTGGGAGATCCTGGGCTTAAAGTCGACAGCAGCTTTAGCTAAACACGGATTTAGCGCCGTGAAGCCCCGTGAAGGGGATGTTTCCTCCCAGAGTTCTTTCTCCCAAAGGAAAGGAGAGGTTTGGGAGCGTTTTTGGTGCAGGAGTAGGGAGTGCCCAGAGCTGGGAATTCGCTTTGCTGCCTGATCCCAGAATGTGGCTGCTCCGGGAGTCAGCCACGATTTTCATTCAGAGCTCTACCAGGAGCTGGCAGGGATCCACATCATCGCGGTCACTCTTTGGGATCTTAAATTGCCACTTTTCTTTCCTTCCCTCACTTTTATTTTCTGTCCAGCCCTACCTTCCCACGCTGAGGGGAAAAGCTCCCTCTGGGATGTGACAGCAGCCAGCTCCTGCAGCGAGGTTTGTGCGAGCGGTGGCGGCACAAGAGTGACAAAAACCAGGCAAAAACCCCAGGATGTTTGGAAGTGTGACCCAAAAATGAGGGAAACCTCGTCCCGTTTGTGGCCGTGGCGGCTGTGACCTGCTGAGGAAACGCAGCAGAAGGTTCGTGCCGTGCCCCAGAGGGGATGGGTACAAAGGGTTTGTTCCCTCAGCAGGGCGTGGCTGCCCAGATGCCCCCCAGGACAGGCTGGAGGCATTTTGGATACCTCCTCCACTAGCCCAGGGAATGAGGGATGACAGGGAAGGGTGAAGGGCTGTTAGGAGATGAGAAACATCCTCCTTCTGCCCAGAGCAGAGTCCAGGCCTGTCCCTGTGTGGCTCTGAGGTGCTGGGCAGGAAGCAGAGGGCACAGAGAGCCCCCAGGGTTAGGTTTAGGGGTCCATTTCTCTTGCAGAAGCCCTAAGTGTTCCACATCTGCCTGCTCTCCAGGAAGGTGTTGTTTCCTGTGTGGATCCCGTAATTACCGGGGTGGTGGATGTGGGGTCACCACGCTGCTCCTGAGGAAACTTTGAGGGATGCCAGGAGGTTCTCCCTGCAATATCCCAACAAAAGGACAGGTCAGACAGACAGACAGCAGTCAGCTGGGCTGGCATCTCTGTGTCCTCAGCCGTGGGCCCCTGCCCAGCGTCACTCGGCACCCCCCAGCCCTCAGCAGCTCTGTGGTGCCAGGGGGCACAGCCCCTCAGCCTGGTTTTGGGGTTTTTTTTGGGGTTCTCTCCACCCCACAGCTCGCCTGCCCCCCGTGCAGCCACACCCCTTGGGGTGCAGCAGCTCCTGGCACAGGGGCAGCCTGGCATCGATCAGGGATCCAGGAGGGATGGAAAGGGTCAGCGGAGGCAGCAAACCCTCACTAGGGATGGTTCAGAGCCCCTCCAGCAGCTGCAGGAGGGAGGAAAATCCCAATCCAAGCTTTTAGGGAGGTTCCCTGGAGTCCCACAGCCAGATCCTTCCAGAGAGGCCAGACCCCAGAGCGCCCAGCCCATCCCACAGATCTCCAGGACGGAGAGGACGAGCTGGAAAGAGCAGGAGCTGGGCTGTCCCCCACACCACAGAGCAGCCCCGAATCCCCGAGTCCTGTGCTGCCAGGACAGGAGCTGCCAGCCCCGGGAAGGGCACTGCCCTCATGGGGCAGCCAGCTCAGCTGGCCTCATCCTCCTGGGGTGTCCCCAGACCCTCTGGGAGCAGGGGCAAGGTTTGGGGCTGTTAACATCCAGTTTCAGAGCAGCTCCCTTCCTCCCGCCGTGCGGGCAGCAGGAATTCTCTGCTTGGGGTCCCTGGACATCATCCCCAGCAAAACTTGGGAGCGCCAGGAACTTGGGCACCTCTTCTCCGAACCAGCCAGGAGAGGGAGACAGTGCCCGCCGTGTCCCGCACGCTGCCACCCGGGGATCGTGCCCGCTCGCACACCTTGACCCTGGCAGGGCTCCCTCCTGCAGGCACAGAGCCGAGCTCTGCCTTGTCCCTCCCCGGCGGCGGAATTTTCCACCCAGCAGCTGTTTTGGAAGACCCCGTTCCCTGCTTTTGTCTCCCGTCCCCGCTCTTTTCTCTGCTCGGAATGTATGGATGCCAAGAGGCTCTTTTGTTCCTCCAGCAGTCCCTTCCTTTCCCCCCCCCCCGCTGTTTGCTCTCTGCTGACAGCGGGAGAGGAATGGAGGGGGCAGTCCTGGAGCCCCTCTCTTTTTTTGGGGTCCCCCCCTGCTCTCGTGGGAGGGGAGGCAGAGCCAGTGCACGGGGTCAACAAAAACAGCGACAGCAGAAGGGTTTTCTTGTGCAAAAAACCCCGAAGTGGCCAGGAGAAAGGTGAGCTCCAGCAGCCCAGCAGATGGGAAGTTGCTTTTCAAGGACCAATATCCAGCTGGGCTCTGGAAAACCCCGTCAGCTCAAACAGGGTCACCTGAGTTTCTTCCTTCTTGGTTTTATCCTTGTTTCTGCTGTTGTGCCTCCAGCATGAGGAGAGGCAGGACATCAAATTCATTGGGTTTTGGGTCAGTTTATTAATTTCTTTTTGCCACGCTGGGCTTTTAAAACCAGGCAGATGATCAGGGTGAGGTGGAGTTTCTGTGCGTGCACGTCACCTGTGCCAGGCACTGAGTGACAAAGGTCACTCAGTCCTGCTTGATGCACCTCGTCACACACCAGCAACCACCAATCCCTCCCTCTGCACAGCCCTTCATCCCTAAAAAAGGGAGACAGCAACATTCCTTGGAGCCTTCTTCCTTCTTGGAGCAGCTGGAGTGGGCTCAGCTTCCATGGTCATGCCCTGGGGAAGGGTGGTGGCTTTCTGCCCCACGGGCTCAGGACCATCCTGCTCCTGGCAGGTTATTGATGCACTAAGAGCTTCCTGAAAAGGTCTGGAAGAACATTTTGATGTCCCTACCTTAACTCCCTTAATCTTGGCAGCAACAAGCAAAAAAATCCCCCCTCAAAGTGCTGCTTTTGATTCTTTCATAAACACTGAAAGCAGGAGAAAGAAAGAAAAACCCCCTGGATTTCTCTCTCCCCATTTTTACAGGTACAGCTCCTCTTTCAACTGACATGAAGGGGTTTTCTCTGGGGAAACAGAGCAGCTCTGCCTCTCTCCACCTGCACAAAGCCTGGGAAAAGACTCCCAGTAATGGGCCCCCCTCCTTAGCAGGGACTCGTGGCTGCTGCTCCTCTCTCTGTGCTTTTCTCCCTGTTTGGATGAGCTTTAATCATGGCAAAGCATTTGAAGGCAATGTGAATGAAATTGCCTGCATGCACTGCTGGGAAATGAGGTTTTAGCCCAGATGGGATCCAGGGCGAGGCACAGGAGTGATTCTTATCCCATTGAATCCAGAACAGGGCACAGGAATGATTCTTATCCCACTGAATCCAGAACAGGGCACGGGAGTGATTCTTACCCCCATTTAAATATGAAAGTACCCATAGGATTAATTCCCTTGCGTGTGTCTGGAGCAGACAAATGTGGGGGATAAACCTCACTGACAAGCTCCGTTCCCGAGTGAACGCTGGGATGATTTAAGTGCAGCACTCGGGTGTTTGGTGTGATGGGAAATCAGAGAAGCAGTCAGGGCCTGGGCTGCCCCGGTGCTGAGCACAGCAGAAGCACCTGGGAGAGCAGCACAGGCTGAGCTGGAGCTGAGCAGGGAGCTGGGATTCCTTCTAAAAGGTGGAATCCATCCAAGGCTTTTTTTTGCCTGGGGAACCTCTTCCTGCACCCCTTGAAGCAGCCGCTGGGTGCTGGCCCCGCAGGTGCCACGCTGCACACCCAGCAGCAGTGCTGCCATGGGATGCTGATGTTTGGGCTGGGAGAAGCTGATTCCGTGGGGTGGAGGCCGTTTATGTATTCCCAAAGCAGGACAGTGTGGGATTCAGAGGGCAGGAGGGTTTCCTTCGGGATTCCAGCAGCTGGCTGGCTCACCTGGATTGGAGCTGGGCAGGGGGACAGGGATGGAGGGTGCTGGGAAGCGAGGGAAGGGATGGGATTTCAGCTGCTGCAGCCTGGCACAAACCGGCTGCCAGTGCCCTGCTGTGCCAGGGGCTTGTCACAGGGACAGGATCCCAGCTGGCACCAGCGCTCCTGCTCGAACTCATCTCGTGTTCTCCACCTGCTGGAATTGCTCAGGGTGCTTTATTTCAGAGAGCTGCCAGCTCTCCCTGCAGGAACAGCTCCACTGGGCCGTCCTGCTCCTGCTCCCTCTGCCCAGCCCGGCTGTGCTGGGATGATCCCACGCCAGGGGCCACATCCCCAGCGAGGGACAAGGTCCTGGTGAGGTGGGACAGGCCAGCTCAGCAGGGATTGCATTTCGGGGCTTCCTGCTTCCCTGCTGGGGTGTGCTCTGCACATCACCTGGGTGCTGAGGAAGTACCAGTGGGTCAGGGCTTCGGGGTACCCCTCAGATGTACCCCAGCCAGCTCCTGGGGAGGGGCTGGGAAGACACAGACCTCCAGGAATCCCTGCCCTTGGAACAGCAGCTCGGGACGTGTCAGGTTTGGGGCTGGGCTGATCAGATCCCAGTGGGAATGTGGTGGCTCCCAGGCCAGCCAGGCTGGGAGTGCTGGGGCTGTGGAATAGCTCAGGGTCTCCTGCACCCATGTCAAGGTTGGGGCTGTGCCAGCAAAGCGAGGGGTGTCACTCCTGTCCTCTGGAGAGGGACAGGGGATTCATTTCTGCCTTGCTTTGCGAAGGGAGGTGGTTGCAACGTGTCAGGATTCTCTCAGGGAAGGATGAGCGGGAACTGCAGAGCTCTGTCGGTCGGAGATTTTGCTTCTGAAGTCACCGGGGCAGCTCTGCAGATGGCTTCGGGACACCCGAGCGGTGACCAAGCCCAGAGGACATTCCGGGCTGGCCAGACAGGCTGCGCGCCCTTTTGTATCCCTGGGCTGGGAATTCCTGCGCGGGGAATGAGGCAGGCGGGCTCGGCAGTGCGGTTTGGTTTCTCCTTCGTGCCGAGGAGGTGCCGTGGCGGCAGGAGGTGACAGTCGGGGCCGCGGGGGGATGCTCTGACAGCCCGCGGGGCAGGGGACAACGGGGGGCCCGCAGGGGACCCCCCAGCCCGCGGGTCCGGCCGGGAGGGGTGCAGCCCTTGCGGGTGGCACCGCGGGGAGCTGCTCCGGCTCCCCTTGGGCCCGGCCCGGCTCCTCTTCCCCGCGGTGTCCCCGCGATGTCCCCGCGGTCCCCGCGACCACCGAGCGACCCCGGCCCGCAGCGCCGCCCGACGCCGCCAGGGGGCGCCACAGCGCCGCAGAGGGGGAGCCGCGACCCCAAAATCCCCTCCACGTCCCCAAAATCCCATCCACGTCCCCAAAATCCCATCCACGACCCAAAATCACTTCCACCTCCCCAAAATCCCTTCCATCTCCCCAAAATCACTTTCACCTCCCCAAAATCACTTCCATCTCTCCAAAATCCCCTCCACGTCCCCAAAATCCCTTCCATCTCTCCAAAATCCCCTCCACGTCCCCAAAATCCCTTCCATCTCTCCAAAATCCCCTCCACGTCCCCAAAATCCCTTCCATCTCTCCAAAATCCCCTCCACGTCCCCAAAATCCCTTCCATCTCTCCAAAATCCCCTCCACGTCCCCAAAATCCCTTCCATCTCTCCAAAATCCCCTCCACGTCCCCAAAATCCCTTCCATCTCTCCAAAATCCCCTCCACGTCCCCAAAATCCCTTCCATCTCTCCAAAATCCCCTCCACGTCCCCAAAATCCCCTCCATCTACTCCCCAAAATCCTCTCCACCTACTCTCCAAAACCTCTTCCACCTTCTCCTCAAAACCCCTTCCACCTCCCCAAAATCTCTTCCACCTCCTCCCCAATTCTTTCCCACTCTCCTCATTCCTCTCCCCCACCAAATTCATCTCCTCAAATCCTCTTCCCTCTCCCGTTTTTCCCCCTTTGCCAAATCTTTTGCCCGCTCCCCAAATCTCTCTCTCCCTTCTCCACACCTTTCTGCCTCTGCTCAAGTCTCTCTTCCTCTCCTCAATTCTTTCCTTTCTCCCCAAACATTTTCTCCCCAAACATTTTCTCCCCAACTCTTTTCCCTCTCCGCAAACCTTTTCTCCCCAATTCTTCTCCCCAAATCTTCCCCCCCTTATCTTTTCTTCTCTCCTTCCCTCCACTCCCCATCCCCAAATCTTTTCTCCCCATAATTTTTCTTCTCTTCTTCTTCCCTTCGCTCCCCTTTCCCCAAATATTTTCTCATCATAATTTTTCTTCTCTCCTTCCCTTCGCTCCTCCTTCCTCAAATCTTTTCTCTCCAGATCTTTTTCCCCCCATATCTTTTCTTGTCTCCTTCCTTCCATTCCCCCGTCCCCAAATCTTTTCTCCCCACATCTTTTCTCCCCAAATCTTTTCTCCTCACATCTTTTCTCCCCAAATCTTTTCTCCTCACATCTTTTCTCCCCAAATCTT